>JACBKR010005430.1:0-18360 GCA_014218235.1 Colocasia esculenta | reverse complement strand
CGTCTGCTCGTCGTCGCGAGCTGGCACACCTCCACGTCGTCCACGGGAAGCCATGGCTGTAATAAATTTTTGCCACCAATTAGAGCTAGGTTACTAAGCTTCCTAACCATTTTCTTATCTATTTTTTTTTTCCATTCATTATTAGTCGTTTCTACCCCTGTGGACAATCTATAAATTTAGCATGCAATGAGGATGATGATTCATGTATATTCATGTAAGATCTCAATCGTTTCTCTGATACCAATCTCTGTGACGACCCTCATTATACCGGTACGGTTATACCAACCCACGTCGGTATAGTAAAGGTTATCACAGTGGCATTTACCCAAACACTATCACATGATTGAGATATACACAAATATAGACACAGAGTCGCGGAAGTAAAGGACTAACTGTCATCACATTTCATCATCCACATTTCTCATACATGATCCATATAGCAAATTAAAGGACTAAACTTTCATAATTGAAATTAAACCAAACTACATTGTCCACAAGATTAAAGTTCTACATTTAATACATAATTTGTCCACAATTACATAAATGATAACTCTAATACAAGCTACAATTTACATACTATGAAACAAAAAGGGACACAACGTCAACTCCACAAGCTACTCTCCACGCTCGGAGTCGCTCTCCACGGTCTCCTCCAAAAGTGTGTCACCAACTAAACCTGTACGCCGAAGCAAGGAGTGAGTCTAAAAGACTCAGCAAGTAACTCCATACACATCATTCATGCATACATCATAGTAGGTTCTACTATTTCAATTTGCACGGCAATCATACAGCATGCTTTGAACATCAATAAGGGACAACCTATCATGGTATTTCTACAAAGTCAAAACACATGGTACATGGTTTAAGATGTTTCACATAACACCTCCCTATCACATGCTTTCTACTCATTTATTCACATGAAAACTACACTTCCAATTTGACTATAACATGATGGCAATTTACATGGATTAGAAATATCATAGCATGAATTTCGTCTCATACTCTAACACATTCATTCACATGGTTACACATTCCCATATTTCACATGGTTCATTTTTCAAACATTTCACATGTACTCAATGTTCACATTCTAACATAAATAGTTCACATGATTTCACATTTCACATTCACATGTTCACATATACACATTTACACATGCTCACATTCACATTTCACAATTTATTTGCCGTGACACATGTTCCAAACCACCGCTAGAAGGACACATCACATACACATAACACATAGCACATCACCTAGGCAATACAGTGATGACTCTTGGCACTGCGTAGACCGGGAGAACACGTCTCCACCCTAACCAGTGGTACTTGTCCACCTCCAGATTTCATCCTAATGCCCTTAGGATATCTTAACACATTGAACTTTCTCATGGGGACCTTTCCATGATACAGTTCCACAGCCCTCTATGGAAGCAGTGTCACACACGGCACATTTTACACATTACACATTCCGATTAACACACGTTTTACATATGATATTCACACTTTTCTTGTTTATGCACATGGTTCTGTTCTTCCCTAGCATGGTGCTACTAATAACAGAAATCAAACATTTATTAGCTCTCATGGATTAATTGGAATGCACATCATTTAACCTAAATCATGGTACATGTATTTGTAGCTCATTTTCACATGGAAATCTCATAGAGTAGGCTAATGTTATCAAATTTTCCCGAAAGTTTAACCACATGCTATTTTCGGTTATAAGAACACACATACAAATTTTCAGATTTTTCTGAATTCACATGTATTTATAGAAATTAAAACATTTGGTTTCATGCCATTCATAAATTAAGTTAACATAGAACATAGCATGGATTTCAGATTTAATCATGCACAGTCATGAACCACACATACATATTGGCACAAGAAATTTTTCCCCATTTAATTCCCAACACACGATTTACTAGAATTTTCGCAAGGTCTACACATGTTTCTATTTCTCATTGTAGAATTATAAAAATTCGCATGAGTATGGGAAAATTTCCAAGTTTGCAGGGCATGGACTGATACATATAAACATGGTTCATAACATTTCACAGCACTTTAATTCCTCAGAATTCATGGGAACAAAATTAAACATGCGTAACCTCTTTCCTACACATGCCTTTAATAATTCTAATAATTAATTCCATCCACACAAAAATATAGGAAATTTCACACACATCACATTATCTATTTTACATAACATATAAAATTTACATTATATCTTCATGCGCAGAAATCCGAATTTAAAGATATAGGGCAGAATAGTTCACTGTTCTGTCAAGAAGTACTCAACGGCATCTATGGACGTTTACAAGAGTTGGCGGCAACATCGTTGGCCGCTGACTCAAGATCTCAACGGCAATAGATCTGCCGTCGAGTTCGGACCTGTGTAAAAACGCAGTCCGAGCTCTAAAGAATGGTGAATGTAGGGGATCCAGGACACGAGGAAAATCCATAAAAATGATAGAAACCTCCTAGACACATACATGGACAAGGTGAAAGGGTTACTTGCCTTTGGAAAAACTCCTAAAGGGATCAAAATGGTTGGAGAAGCTCTCCTTGGGCAGTCCCAAGAAGCCTCCAAGATGTCTCCACTCCGGCCTCTGTGATGCTCCCCTCTGCAATCCAGGGTCGGGATGTGTAGCCGGATGTGTTGTCTCCTCCTTGTCGAAGTAGATCTCCAGAAGAGGCCTTGGATCGCCGGATCAAAGCCTCCAAACTCCAAGTTTTCTCACAGCTCACTAGGGTTTTCTCTTATCTCTTTGCAAAGAGCCAAGAGAGCTCTAGAGGTTGCAACAAGGGCTCTCTTAAGAGGACCCTCTCACCCCACACAAGAGGTCGGTTGAATGCCAAGAGCCGTTGGGGATGGTTTGGTATCTCCCATCAAGGCATGGCACACCATGCTGCTGCAGACTGGTCTGTCAGGATATAGACGTCCACCGATATGGCCGTCGATGAATAATCGACGTCCACCTATATGGACGTTAACAATAAGTGAACGTCCATTCATGTTGACGTCGACTAACCCTTCGCCAGAACCCAAAACCATGCAAAACCGCTAATTTCTCCTAAGTTCATGCATGCAATACATAGGGTGTAATGCACACACTCACTATGTCACGAAATCAACCGATATATACATACAACTAAGTTTAACATACATTCATAAGTACACCAAGATAATGTATACATAATACTTACACGATAATGCATATACACACATAAGCATAAAATTGCACACAATAAAATAATAAGGACAAATTCGAGGGCCTTACAGGTTTGTGCCACCAGGCCACATTGAAGATGTTCGATGGAAATGCTCAAGCTCAGGGGAGCCAGAAGCTCAGGGGATCCAGATATTCAGGGGAGCCTACTACTACTGCTCCTGCATACCAGTTTCAAGAAGGTATGTTTGAAAGCACTTCAGATGAAGATGTTGAGCCAGTTGTGGCCTCAGGAGGTAAAGGCAAAAGTGTTGCCCTAGGATTCCCTTGCTCACCAGAAGGCACACCACAAATCCAGGAAGAAGAAGTTTCATGTGCACTTGGAGCCAGTCATTGCTAGACTGAATGCCCAAGGGAAATTTTGTACTCTTTGCAGTCTGATGTCACATCTCTATTTATTAGTCAGAGCACTAAAGCCAAGGACATTGGAGCTTTACCGTCCGAACAAGAAATCAAGAGTGCAGTTTGGTCTCTTAATGGTTCTAGTGCCCCGGAGTTTTTTTCACCTCCTACTGGGATATTATAGGTAAGGATGTTGTGGATGCAGTACAGTGTTATTTTTCTGGTTTCGCAATGCCTGTTGGAACAACTGCCTCTATTATCACTATGATTCCCAAAGTGAAGGAGCCAAGAGGTTTTGGGGACTTCAGACCCATTAGCCTCTGTAATTTTACTTACAAGTCATCTCTAAGGTTTTCTGCATGCGCCTGGGTCCTTTTCTTCCTAAGATAATCTTTGATCAACAAGGTGCTTTGTCCAGGGGCGCAACATTTCTGATAATGTGTCACTTGCCCGCCAACTTTTGATTGATCTGAACAAGAAGGTCAGGGGTCATAATGTTCTCTTCAATTTGATATGGCTAAGCTTATGACCGAATGGAGTGGGATTTCATCTTTGCTGTATTGAGGAGATTTGGTTTTGGTAATCGATTTATATCTCTGATCGCTGGTCTGCTTGCCATTGCTGGTTCTCTGTATGCTTTAATGGATCTGTCTCAAGCTTCTTCAAGTCGTCCAGGGGCTTGCGCCAGGTGATTCTCTGGCACCCTTACTCTTCATTATTGCTTCTGAGGTACTCAGAGAGGGTTAGAGCAGTTGTCACATCTAAGTGCATTTCATATTTCTGGTAGAAGGGGATGTCCTCTCATTTCCCACTTACTCTATGCTGATGATACCTTAATTTTCATGAATGGTGACACTACAGTATCTCCCCCTTGCTTCAGTTTATAAAAGACTATGAGGCTAGCTCAGGCCAAAGAGTCAATCATGCCAAAAGTTCCTTCATGATCTCAAAGAAAGCCTCCCTTGGTCATACTCATCATATTTGCAACATGACTGGTTTCAAATTTCATCAGGGATGCTTTCGCTACTTGGGTGCTCCTCTTAAGTGTGGTAGACTTCTATCTTCTGATTTCAAATTTGTTATAGACAAGGTTAATACTAAACTGGCGGGCTGGAGTTCCAAGGTGTTATCCCAGGCAGGCAGAGCGGTGCTCATCCGAGCGGTCCTCCGGAGTCTACCCATTTACATTGCTTCACTGTCAATATTCCAAAGAAAATTTGTGCTATGATGGACAAGCTTTGCAGTAACTTCCTTTGGCAAGGAGCAGATGGTCAAAAAAAGCGTCACTAGATCTCCTGGAAGCAATTGCAAAAACCTGTTGTTGAAGGAGGGCTGTCCTTTAGGAGCATGGAGCATATTCAAGTGGCCATCATTGCTAAACAAATATGGAACATCACTCATGGGAACTCTCTCTGGTCCAGGTATGCCAAGCAGCGGTTCTTGAAGAAGCATCTTACTCATATTCAGAAACCTTTCCCTGCAGGAATTTCTCTCAACACCTTTAAGAAGGCCAAAAATGCTATCCTCTCTAATTCTAGGTGGATTATTGGAAATGGGTCTTCCACTGATTTCTTACATGATGTTTGGATCGGAGATCAACCTCTTGTGCATTTCCAATACAGCCCCAACAGACCTACCGCCACTATTTCTGCCTCTGTGCAAGAGGTCATGAGCAACGATAATCTTGATCTTTGGAACTCTCTAAACATCAACACTGATCGGCTGAGGATTAATCTTGGGGATGGCGATGATACTTGTGTCTGGATACCTAGCTCTGAAGGCGACTTCACTGTTAGTTCAGCTTACTCGGTTGTTTCCCCTCATGGCAGGCAGCAGTCGAAATGGAAAAAAAGTTATGGCATTCGGCTATCCCTCCCAGGTATCTACTTTCATATGGAAGTTAATTCACCGTGCTGTGCCTGTTGATAGCAGAATAGTTGATTGTGGTATACCTATGGTCTCAAAATGTGTTTGTTGCAACAACCACCAGCTCGAAGACCTTAATCACCTTTTTATTGAAAGTGACCTTGCGCTGGATCTCTGGAGATGGCTTATTCCTCTAACCTCCAATAAGCTTAACTTAAGTAATCAGATTACCATCAGATGCTGGAGCGCCCTTTCTGCCCACTCCATCACATCTGCCTTTCAGTTTGTTGGTCTCTACCGTTTCACTTTGTTGATGTGGAGATTTGGAAGGCAAGAAGCAACAAATATCATGAAGGCATCAGTATTAATAAGCATCGGATTATCTGCAGTGTTACCTCTTCTCTTAACCATGTTCTAGGTAACGTGGTGTTTAAGAGAGAAATTTCTCAATCCCATCTTCAGATCTTACTCTCTTATAATTTTAAGCCCATAGTTAAGCTAAATAATCCTATCTTGGTGCGTTGGTGCCTGCCTCCAACTCACTACAGTCTTAGCGTTGATGGGGCTTCCAAGGGCAGTCCTTGCCCATGTGGTGGTGGTGGCATCATTAGGTGTTAGGGGAAATCTAAGGATGGCTTTCTCGGTTTATTATGGCAGAGGCAACAGCATCATTGCAGAAACCAAGCGCTCCATGATGGGTTGGTTCTGGCGAAGGAGAACAATGTGATCTTATCCAGTGTTTTCACAGACTCTTCGGTGTTGGCTGCTTCCATTCAGCGCAAGACTCCTCCTTCTTGGGCGGTTCTTCATTGGTGTCATAATATCTTAAATCTGCTTGAAGATTTTAATTGTCAAGTGTTTCATATCTTTAGAGAAGGGAACCAGGTGGCGAACTCTCTTGCCTCTCATGCTTGCCTCTCTCAGACTAACCAAGTGTATTCGAGTGCTACTAGTCTTCCTCCTCTTTCCAGAGGTGCTTTAGTTTTGGACAAGGCAGGTCTGCCCAATTTTAGGATAGTTTTCTTAGCGCTCTTTCTGTTTGGGGTATGTTTTTTTTCTGGTTTTCCATCTTGTATGGTTGCTGGTAGGGGTACGCCCTGGAGTTATTGTACCTATGATCTTCCTTTTATATATTAATTAGGCATATGTGTTTCGCACCAGGGGAGTGATAACATTACTCCCTGCTAGGGAGTAGTGCACTTAGCTGGTTGTTGACACTATGACCTCTTTTGCTTAAAAAAAAAAAGGACATTGGAGTAGTCAAATCTGAGCTCCAAGAGATGAGAAGTGAGTTGGGTAGTTTGAAGAAATTGGTGACAGATTTATCAGATTTTGTGAGGGTGCATTTAGCAGCTCCGGCCCCCTCCTGCTCCAACTCAGTCAGTACCAGAGGAATATGCTGGGCCATCAGGGCCTTCTAAACCAGTGGAGACATTTGCAAGGACATCCGGCCCATCTTTTGAGGATCAAGGCCACGAGGGACATTAATGGATGAGTCAGGGCCATCAGTGGGTAAAGGTATGGGGCTGGGCCAACAGGGGCAACAGTGCAAGTTTAGTTAGTAGTGCAGGGCCAACCGGGCCTCAAGTTTCTGTAGAGGAAGCTAATGTGCCCCCAGGGTCTTCTGACCCTCCTAGTCTTCGGACTCCAGCCCCTTCATCTCCACCTACATCTGTCACTGCCTCACCTGCACCTGAACCCTCCAAGAAACCCCTTCCAAATCACATATCTTTTCTTACTCCTTTCCCTGCTGCCTCCTCTTCATCCCCTATTCTTCCTCTTTTGTTCCTCATACAACTTCTAAGGCACCTCCTGCCTCTTCCTCCTCTGCTGGTCCCTCTTCAGCTGGTCCCTCCTCTGCTGGACCATCTACTCATCCTCTTCCCACTTCATCTTTTGCATCTCTTCATCCACCTACTCCACCCTCCTTCATCACTATCATTCTTGAGAGTGCAAGTATAGTTCACCATACTGTGCAAGACATCAAGGATGAGTTTGAAGAAGCCATCCTCCACATAGTTCTTGCTGTCTCTGCCCACATTCATAGGACTGATTCCCACCTTCCTCTAGTCCTGCCTCCAAACGAACGAAAACATCTACAGCACTCTTTTTTCCCTTCCAATCAAAGTCTCTTTCCTCCTCTGTGGTATTCTCTTCTATTGTCAACAGAAGAAAAACTATATACTATGAGTATCTCCAAAAGTGCACTTTTGCAACCACTTTTGGCCTTCCTTACCATAACCTTTCTGAACACCTCAATATCATTCTTCCTATTTCTCTAATCCCTAAGCCTGACTAAGCAAAAATCTCTCTTCTGCTGAGTCAAAAACTGAGGATCAGTGGGCCAGGGCTAACAAAGCTATCTATAGAAAATTTGAGGTTACCAGGTCCAACATCATTCCACCCTCAGACCATCCACTCACCCTGTCTGAGTGGTTTGTATGCCAGCATAAATCATCTTGGGGTCCCTTCATTTAGAAGGAGATCAAATTGGTAAGGCAATTCCAGATGTACCAAGATTACTATTTTGTAAATCGCCTACCAGAAGTTTTGCTTGGCCAGTTTAGGGCCGCCATTGCTCAGCTCCGAACAGAGAATCCAGTCAACACCCCTCTTTAGGTTGACTTTGCAACTTTGAAGATGCTTGAGGTTACTTTTCTCCCTAAGCTACATTTTCTTCTCATAGACTCTGATGTGGGTCCTATCATTTTTGAGAGATTTTCCAGAGTCATGGCAAGGATCTTTGTTCAAAGAGGAGCTCCTCTTGCATTCCACAGATTCATGTTCAGAGAATACCAAAGAGGTTTCATCAAGTCCTCTATCCTAGCTCCACTTCTAGCTGAGTTTGAAAGATTTCTCAAATCTGACTGGTTTAGAGCCTATCCTGAGGCAGCTACTCAGCTTAAGAACCTGAATTCCTTCGTGCACAAGTCCAATCAGCTGACTCTCTCTCCAAAAAAATTCATGGATCTCAACTCCATAAATCTGGTTTCTGATCCTTATTCAACTTGGATTGAGAGGTACAAGATCTATGTAGCCTTGCAGAAGGATTTGATAGCTCACAAGCTTCATTATCCTCTTTTTATTAAATTCCTTCATCATGCAAGTTTTGGAACTACTAGTCTCTACAAGTCCACTCTCAGTAATCAGGAGTACACCAGGTTCATAGAAGAGCAGAGGCTACTCCACATTAAGAGACTAAGTCCAGATGGGCCATCTTATGATATTAGTTGGGGTGTCTTTAGAGATCTCTTTGAAGAGCAGGAAGTCAAAGCTTAGCAGCTTATTACTCGCCATGCTTCTTGTTGTCTCCTGCCTTCTACATGCCTACCCCCACTAATGAATAAAATTTCCCTTCTTGGCTCCATTTATCCTTGTCTATCTCTATTTATCTTCTGTATATCTAATTCTTTTTGCTTAATGACAAAAAGGGGGAGAAAAATTCTGAAATACATACCTTAAAATTTTCTGCAAATTTATTTCAGCCATTTATATATGCAACTCTTTATGTTTTGTCATCATCAAAAGGGGGAGATTGATGATCAATCCATCTCCATATAATTTATCCTTTATTATATGTATTTTTGGTGATTAACAAAATCCTAAATTATTCTCTAACATCATTTTTATGAAGTTTATTTACTGGCAGTAATTCAAATAAAATCAGTAAGTTGCCTACATTCATTGTTCTGTAAAGCTCATAACATATGTTTTGTCTAAGTATACATCGACTTCCATATAATAGCTCACAACGATTTCCTTAGAAGAACATCGATTTCGGTTCTACATCGGTTTCACTTAAACAACGACTTCCTTAGTAAAACATTGATTTCATTCTAGCATCGACTTCATAAGTAAAACAATGATTTCGGTCTTTTAATGACTTCATAGTTAGAACATCGATTTCGTTACTACAACGATTTTGCCTCACTTGAACATCGATTTTGTTGCTACAACAATTTCGTCTCACTTAAACATCGATTGGTTGCTACATCGACTTCGTGTTACTTAAACATTGATTTGGTTGCTACATCAACTTCGTTTCATTCAATCATTGATTTCGTTGCTACATCGACTTCGTTTCACTTAGACATCAATTTCGGTAGAACAATGACTTCATGTCTACAAGGATTTTATTTAACATCGATTTCAGTAGAACATCGACTTCATATGAAACAACGACTTTATGTCTACAACAATTTCACTTAAACATCGATTTCAGTAGAACATCGACTTCATATGATACAACGACTTCATGTCTACAACGATTTCACTTAAACATCGATTTCAGTAGAACATCGACTTCATATGAAACAACAACTTCATTTCTACATCGATTTTGGCAGAACATCGACTTCATGTGAAACAACGATTTCGTCTCTATAATGACTTCACTTAAACAACGATTTAAGTAGAACAACGACTTCATGTGAAACAACGACTTTACTTGAACAATGACTTCATTTTAAACAACGATTTCATCTGCACATTGATTTCAGTACAACAACTACTTCTGTTAAACGATGACTTTGTACAGAACATCGATTTCATTACATTCAAACATGGATTATGTTCACATCGACTTTGTTTCAACATGGATTACATTCTCACATGATTTATGATTATATCATTGATTTGATATCAACATCGACTCTCTCTGTACACAGACTGTCTTTAAAACATCAACTCTTTTAGTAACAATTATATATTAGACAACTGTTGAATATTCTTATTTAAATTCTTTTCAAACCTTCTTAAGATTCATTCCACACGATATTCAAATATTTTCAAATCTCTGTGGATTTCAAGTCTTCCCGCGAAAGCATGTTGTATCCTGTGCTCTCTAACATTTATTGTGATGGTACAAATCGCTACACGATATATCTCTTTGTTTATCTCCTCATGTCACATAAAGTCACGCTTTATATGATGACAGAATGGCATTTCTCTTTTAGTGTATTTTCATATAGCACGACTACTATGTTGGCTGATAGTTTAGACAAAGATAAGTTTGTATGTGTCAGCATTTATTGTGTGCAGAGTTTCCGATAGAAATGCACGTTGCAAAGATGGACTTGTCAACCTGACAGAGGCTAGAAGATTTAGACAATCTTCCTTTGTGTGTGAATGTCTTCCCCAGCATTAATGGCTGCAGGTTTTCTTGCTCCACACTTCGGACCATTCACTCCAACGTACATGAAGATGTGAGACAACAGATACTTCAACGAATAAATTTTTCAATGAAGATAAATAGAAGATTGGTGACTCCATGCAGAACAACTCTTACACTTCTGGAACAACATTTGAAAAGCTTGAGGATCTTAGTCCCCTGAAAGAAAAGAAGAACTAGCTCATCCATTCAAACCTTTTGTAGCTCTTAGCTCTCCATAAAAAATTGCTTAGCGTTTGAGAGCTTGAGTAGATCTGAGAGAGAGTCCCTTGTTGATAATCTTTATCTCTCAGACTTTGCCTCAGATCAAGCGGTTTGTGTAAGCTTGGTCTAGGGGCCATTCATTTCTTACTCAATTTTCTTGAGTGTTCCTCTTCTGGTGTGAATAGAAGACGTGTTGTTGAGTGGGTGGTTGCTCCCTTCTCTAAGAATAAGAAGGAAGTCCTATCGCATCAGGTGTTCTGAGTTCCACTTCGGGTAGAGAAGAGAAGGTCAGCTGCTGCTGGATGTGTAAGTGTCCTTAAGGGGGACTGTACCCTTGCTTAGTGAAATCTCAAGTTGTTGCTTGGGGACTAGACGTAGGACTCCTTGGGATAGGAGATCCAAACCAGGATAAAATTTCCTGTTGTCTATGTGTTTATTCTCTTTGTCTTTATTTAACACTAACTCTAAATATCGAACTTAGTGTTTTCTGTCAAGTGTTTTATTTACAAGATTTATTCTAAAAGAAAGTTTACCAATCCATTCACCCCCCCCCCCTTCTTGGCTTGCTATTGGGCAACAGGGCACCTGTCTTATTTGTAAAGAAGAAGGATGGATGAGATTGTGCATCGACTACATGCTGCTGGGTTTACATGAATTGTATTTGATGATTGTTTTTGATGATGAACAATTGATAAGCAATACTTGATGAACACTTCATGAACCATGCAAACACATGTTCAACTTGATCATTTAAATGTTCACGTTATCTCACTAACTATCGTCTTACGTATAGGTGAGGTTGCACAAAAGATAGTGTGTTAAAACAAGAGAAAAAGATCAAGCAAAGCTCAAAAGACAAGCACCTGTCGATAGCTTCTCAGCTGCCTGTCGACAGATAACTACAGACAGAACACACCAGGTTCTGGACATAGCCAGCTATCGAAAGATCCCAGTCGACTGTCGACAGCTACCTACAGGAAACCCTTCCCGGAAGTTCAGAGATCTATCTAATGCAAATCTGTCTCTAGCTGTCGACAGATGATCTAAGGCCTGTTGACAGACGTAAACAGAATCTCAATACGAGATCTTCATCTGTTTCCTATGTGGGTGTTTCCTTGTTCCACGACTCTCTATACTTGAACACCCTATAAAAGGAACTCTTTGAGTTAATTTTGTACACAAGCAGCCACCATCCAATACCCTAAGAAAAACTCAAGAGAAGAAGCCCCTCTGCTGCTCTACTACTTCAATTGCCGCCCAGAAATCAAGAAGATCTGTCTTCTAAGCATAGGTGAAGTCAGCTCGTCGGTGATTCAAGCTTCTACATCAATCTGAACCTATCAAGATGAAGTTTGATGATCATCCATACGACCTGTAGAAGAGTTCTACATAAGGATTTGATTCTCCAACTCAGAACCCTTCTAAGTCTCTGTTTTCACTTCTGTGTGTGTGGTTGTAGATCAAGTGATTCTTGTACTTGATCTACGTGGTCTGTGTTGATCTGATTGTGCTTTCACATCAGACAACTCATGTGTGTGAGTTGTAGTGTTGAACTATCTCATAAGCAGTGCTTCTGTGTGTGTGTGTGGACGATGGACGTAGGATACACAAGTTGTGTACCCCGAACCACCTTAAAACCTCGTGTCCTGTGGTTTGCACTCTTTACGTTAGATGTTTGGTAGCCACGTTGTTTTTCACACACACTAGATTAATTGCTACTCTATCTATCTACAACTAACACATCTAAGTTTAGTTTACACTCTGTTGCAAGTCTCCAAGTTGTGTTTTCCCATCAAAGAAGGTGGTAGTAAATTTTATTGGTAGTAATCTATTCAACCCCCCTTCTAGATTGCCATATAGTATAATTCTGCAACCTTTCAATTGGTATCAGAGCGAGGTTTATCCGATTTACTGCTATATTTATTTGATCTTATGATCAGGAGAGTCTCGATCTCATGGAATCTAATAAGGGGTACATGGCCGAAGGACACTCTATGACCAGGCCACCCTTCTTTGATTATCCCTATTGGAAAAACCTGCATGCAGTGTTTTTTTGAGAGCGCAAAACTTCGAATTGTGGAAGATTGTTAGCAAAGGAGCATACACACTTCTAGAGGACGAAGACACCTGGATGAAGGATCAGATTGCGAAGGGAACTCTCAACCGGAGTGCCCTGAACATGATGCAGTGCGCAGTTCATCCTAAAGAATACTCAAGGGTCTCCACATGCACTTCAGCGAAAGAGATGTGGGACAAACTTGAACTGATCTACGAAGGTACGTCCGAGGTAAGGGAATCAAAAGCAAGCATGCTAATTTCTGAGCATGAAATGTTAAGATGAACAATGATGAAACCATCTCAGACATGTTTGCAAGGTTCATGCTAATAATAAATGTCTGAAGGGTCTAAAGAATGAATACTCAGACAGTGACTTGGTGAGGAAGATACTTCGGTCTCTTCCATCCTCATGGAACACCAAGGCCACTGTCATTGAGGATTCAAAAGATCTCACAAAGATGAAACTAGATGAACTAATTGGCTCCCTGATGACATATGAAATAAATGTGAAAAGGAAAGAAAATGAAGAAAACCCAAAAAGGTTAATCACCTAAAAGCCTCCAAGAAAAATTCTTCAGGATCCAAAAGGATGTTCAACAGGAAAGTGATGAGCTTGAAACTTCTAGTGATAGTGAGAATGATGACATGGCCATGCCACAAGACAATTCAAGAAATTTCTCAAATTCAAAAGGAAAGGGTCAGGTAACTCTAAACCTTTTCAAAAGAAAGATTTTTCAAATAAATTTGAGTCTAACAAAAAATCTGACGTTCTATGCTATGAGTGCAAGAAACAAAGGCACATGAGAGAAGAATGCCCTGAGCTCAAGAAGAAGCTGAAGAAGGAGAAATTCACCTTCAAGAAAGCCAAAGCAATGATGGCTACTTGGAGTGATGAAGATACAGATGAGGACGAACAAGCTACCTTTGGAGATGAACAAGTTCAATGTCTAATGGCAAGAAGCGACGACTCCAATGAGGTAAATTCTTCCTTTGAAAGTTATACAATTGAAGAATGGGAAGAAGCCTATACAGTCTTGTTTGAAATGTTCTGTCAATTTAAGTCTCAAAATAAAGCACTCAAAAGAAAATCAATTCTCTTGTTCATGGCACTAATAATGATGAACTAATTGCATCCTTGAGCAAAGATATTGAGATGATGAAAATTGATGAGAAAGCTCACTGTGAGGAGATGGACAGTTTGAAAATAAAACTGCAAGAAACTAAAAAAAAAAAAAGGAAGGTCTAATGAACTCCCTTGAATCTCTCCAAAGTGAACATAACAAGTTAAAAGAAAATTGGAAAAGGCTGAAGAGAACCTTAAAGGAAAATCTGAAGATCTATCAAGGTTTGTTAAGGGGAACAAAATCTTGATGCAATTCTGGGATCTAATGTATTTGTTGCAAAGCATGGGATTGGATTTCAACCTGTAAAACCAAGGTAATTGGTAAAAATTTGCTAACTTCCTTTCTTGATTCTAGCCCAAGCACAAGTAAGCAAATCACCTCAAGATCAATAAGACTCAAGCCAAGAGTAAGAATAGGAACCAAAAAATCAAATTAGTTGTTAACCCACTAAGAATCTGTCAACAGCCCCAAAGAGGGTTGTCGACTGTCTGGAAACAAGCTACCCAAGAAAAGCTAACAAGGCAACAAAAGGGTAAAATGCCCATGCATGTTCCCAAGAATAACAAGCCCACTATTGTAAAAAATCTTCATCATGCAATGTCTGTAAGAAAAATGGACAATGATAAACAATGCTGGAATAGTCCAAATAAACTAAAAGTCACAAGTTTGGATTCCGAAGCATTTAATGTTTGGCATGAATGATACATTGGGACCCAAAGTAATTTGGGTACCAAAACTCTTATCTGATTTATATATGCAGGAATGCCTAGCAGCCCAAAATCAAAACAAATGGTACTTGGACAGTGGCTGCTCGAGCACATGACGGGCGACAAAGAAAAATTCTGTTTGCTGGTTGAAAAAGACGGAGGTCAAGTCATCTTTGGAGGTAACAATAAAGCCAGATCATCGCACAGGTAAGGTCGGTAAGTATGCTTCCCTCAGTTGATAACTGTTGGTGAGGGCCTTCATCACAATTTTGTAAGCCCTCTATTTTTCCGTCGCATTATTTGTATTTATGTGTGAATGTTTATGCTTGTGTATGTATGTACATATTACGTACGTATTAATTAGTATAATTAAGTGTACATGTGTTATATTAAACATAAATATGTATGTATTGCATGATGATAGTATGGATACAATACCATATATATTGCATGTAATATGCTTGGTATGCATGGTTTCCTGCATAATTAGGGTTCTGGCCGAAGGCCACCTTGGCGTCAAGCCAGGCCATTGAGCTGGTGTCAGCGTCCAGACATGGACGCCACACTAACTCCGGCGTCCAGTGATATGGACGCCAACTTCTCTGGCCTGCATGCGCAGCAGAGCTGCAAGCTTCTGAAACAAGGCTGTTGAACCACTCTCTATTTGTTCTTGTATTTTGTGATAATAAATTTTTGATGTAACTTAAATTGAATATTTTGTTTCATCTGTGTCGCATCAATCTCATAGCAAAAGCTAAATCTTTCATTGATGCAATATTTGACGCACTAAAAGGATAAAGTCGATGTCTAACTCATATACATCGATTTCTGTTTAAGTGCCAAAGTACAAGCGTTATAACGATTGATTCTATAAGTGCCACAACGACTCTTTAAGGTTATAATGATTTCCTCTTTGAGCACAGTGATTTGTTAAGAAATCGATGCCATAACGATTTCATAAGTGTTCGCAACGATTTCTTCTGTAAGCGCAACGTTTCGTTAAGAAATCGATGCCATAACGATTTGATAAGTGGCCTTAACGATTTCGTCTTTAAAGCACATTGATTTGGTAAGAAATCGATCTCATAACGATTCTATAAGTGAGCGCAACGACTTGCTAAGTGAGCACAACGATTTGTTCTCACAACGATTTCTTTAGACCATAACGATTCTTAAGTAAAGGCATCGACTTGCCTTCACAACGATTTGTTAAGAAATCTTCCCATAACGATTTCATAAGTCATGCTCATAACGATTTCTTCATGAATTCTGATCAAACACAGATTGCCTTTATATTTCAAATATGCTTGGCGCCTAAATAAAAAGTCAATATCTTCTAACAAAAAGCTGCATGCATATTTCAGAATCTTGTCAAAAAGATATGACCTACTATTTTCAGTATGTCAGCAGAAGCACAGTACCATGCATCGTTTATCATAAACACTCGTTTATGCTAACACTCTCTTCTATGCTGACAGATCTCGAAGACCACCAGAGTCTGATTAGACAAATGAAGAGAAAGATCAGCAACGACTAGAAGAGCTCCAACGGATCTCTTCAACGGATCTATCTAAGCTGCTGCTCAATATAAAAGATGGACAATTGCTGAAGAACAGATGAGCCTTTTTCTGAATATCTTTGAAGGAGTGTACATCTGTGAGAAGCACCTTCACGCCACATACACTCAAGGGAAAGAGAAAGAGCCCGAGCCAAGAAGAAGCATCAAGCGTCTCAAGCATTCAAGCTTCCGAGCTTTCTGTCTTCTTTTCTCTCTTCTGTTTCTCTCTGAGCTATTGTACACCTGGAGGAGAGTTGGGACTTGAGCTTTACATGAGTGTTCATCTTGTAAGTCTCTCAGTCTGATCTTTCTAAGAAAGATCTGTGTCCGCTGTAGGACTGTATACAGTTGTTAACCCCGCTAGGGGTTGGTGTCTAGCAGAACCAACTGGGGTTGTTCCAGGAGGTTGGCTTCTTTACCTGTACAAAGAAGTGGCTGCCTCCTGCCCGGGAAGAGAAGAAGACTGGTGGGGGATCCAGGGTGTTGTAAGGTCCATAAGGGGGACTGTACCCTTGGTTAGTGAAATCCCAAGAGTTTGCTTGGGGACTGGACGTAGGACTTCCATGTGAGAAGGGCCGAACCAGGATAAATCTCTTGTGTTATTTGTGTGATTGTTTATTTGCTTCCGCACTGCTACTCTTTATCACACTAACTAACCAAACCTTCAAGTGTTAATTTCTGTGTTTAAGTTTCTATTTCAGATCTCAGAATCCTATTCACCCCCCCTCTAGGTTAGCTTGCTGTCGTACCAAAAGGGCCACAAGGCATGGCCACCATTGGGGGATGTCCCCCAACGGCTCTAAGGCTGTCTAATCGGTATGGTGAGTGGGTGAGGGGCTCTCCTTAACCCTGAACCCGAATTTGGTCTCTCCCACTTCTCACTTCACCTTGCAAGAGGAGAAATAGAGGAGAGAAAAACCCTAGAGAAGCATGTGAGAAAAACCCATTTTAGCACCCTCAAAATCCGACCCTTGGACCTTGATCCGGCGCCCCCCTACTGCAAGGAGGTTGCTGGACCAACGAGGAAGGCTTCCCCGACATCCCCTCGGCGTGGAGATCACCTAGGAGCCGGAGGAAGGCGATCTAGAGGGAGGTTCTGCAACTTCTTGGGACGGCCCAAGGAGGTCTTCACCAAGCCTTTAAATCCCTTAGAAGATTTTTGAAAGGCAAGTGACCTATCCCTGATGTTCCCTTATGAGTCTAGGTTGGTTTTGTGATTTTTATGGATTTTTCCTCGAGTCCTAGACCCTCCAATTCACCCAAGATTTAGAGCTTGGGTCTGTGTTTCTGCACAGACCTGGTTAGATGGCAAGGTCCCTGGACGTCCAGATCATCCTTGGCGTCCATCGACCATGCCGCTGACCCTGAGTCAGCGGCCAGAGACCGCCGTCGAGTTCTTCTGGACAGAACAGTGAGCTGTTCTGTCCCTCTTATACATTAATTTCGGTATGTTTTACGTGATGAGGATATATGGTAAATCTATACCCTATGTATATTGTGCATTGTGGTGTGTGAATGAGTGTGGTGTGATGGTGAATGTGGGTTAATAGTATCTTTTAAATTTGTGAGCATGACTTGTAGATAATTTTGCAAATCCATGTTCCATGATTTAGATTAGTTGAATGTCTTGGTTGCAATCTATTCATGAAGAATTGTGGGGCATGTATGTATGTTTTGAAATTTTGGTAATTCATGCATGCTTGCGAAATTGCTAATAAGTTCGGTAGAATAAAATGAAAGCATGCAGAATGATTTGTAGTATTCAATCCATAGATGTATGAATTAGGAAAATTTTGTGTTCTCAGTTCATGCCTATGTGAATGGCTTATGTGTAAACAGCAAGTGGCCAATTTGCAAAATGTGTTAGACCATGTTAATTTAAGTTGTTAATAGCATGCTAATTAGGCGTTTTATTTTCTGTAAATCCTATTTAGCTCAGAAAAATCTGAAAAATTGAGGGTATGACCTTGAACCCGAAAACAGCATGTGGTTAAATTTTCAGGTCATTTGGATCAGTAAATAAAAAGTTATGTGTTTTCTTGTGAAATGTGATAATTCGTGTATATGATCGTAATGTGATTAGATTTTGTTTAAACCCAGCA
>JACBKR010005429.1:0-18404 GCA_014218235.1 Colocasia esculenta | reverse complement strand
CCACATGACCCCACATTAGTCATGAGCACCATACCAAAACCAGTAAACGCAGATCCGAATGACCACTAAATGACGATCTGTGAAGATCCGAAAAATGCGCTATGTTATATTACTATCACCTAAAAAGGAATGTCGTCCTCAACATTCAAAATGAACCACAATAAACCAGACTATCACCTAAAAAGAAACAAAGCCATATGCAAAACAAGTAGGATACTCTTCCTTTGCATCTTCCTTCCAACCATTTGCTCATTTCCATGCTTGCTCTGCCTTCCCTTTCTTTTTTAATTTATTCCACAACTACTTTATTCTATGGATCCATTCTGCCATTCCTCGCCTTTCAACTATAGGCGATTCTACCCCTGCTATTGGCGCTTTATCTCCTTTGACTCAACCTACTTCCACATTTTCCTGGTTGTGTTTGCAACATTTCTTTCTAAGCCGTTTTCTTGCTTAAATCCTTTCACTTTACATTGTTATCTTTGGATACTCTACTATACTAACCCTGCTTAAATTTTCAAATTTCCTGGTGTCATTCCTTATTTACTTATTACCACTAACCATTACCTTCCACGCTTCCGCTGCGCTAGCTACTCTGATCATACTGAACCTTTCACCAAATATTTTCATGAATTCTGGATTCCCTTAATCCATTAATAACTTATCTTGCTTTAAATCATATTTTCCAGCTAACTTTACATTTCTCTTATCATATATTAACATCACTTAATTGACTCAACTCATATTCTATCTTCTGCTATATCTATGCCATACTGAATTCTAAATCTTGCTCCTTACTTTTCCTATTCCCTTTTGCTATACCTTAATCTGCTCACTATTTTTTAATTGAGTTATTATAACTTACTTCAAATTCTGGAAATATTTTTATAACAAAATTCATTTATTCATCTGGATCACCTTACTGCATACCATTACACAAATTCTTATTGCACACTTCCTGAATCATTTAATTATCACCATTCTATAATCTACCACATTCTTTTTTTTTTCCTCACCTGATCATTAATACTAAACTTTATCTTTACTGCCAATGGTATAATACCATTTCTGCCAAAATATTTCTCTTAACTATTATGTTGACTGATTAATCTCAAGGTGTCATCTATGCTACAATCCTTCTTACTCTCCACCATAACTATAAACTAAATTATTTCTTTTAAACACAATGATTTATTCTACTTGATTCCTTATTCCACATTACTAATTTACTACCAATCATAAACAATTTCACTGTTACAGCTCATTCACAAATATCCATTCATAATCCACTTTGCTATTCCCCATTGTCTCTCAATGAACCTAATCTTTTCTATTCTGACTTGCATAGCTTCAACTTACTTAATTATTTAGCTTTAACTTCAATCGGCCTCTAACACCAATTTTCCTTCTCTACTACCACAATCTACACATAAATGCTGACACCACTACTCTTATCTTTAACATAGCAACCTTATACAAATCTCCCTGCGAAATCTTTATCCACTACCTCTTACTAAACAAGCATCTCTCTCTTATAATATCCTTAGAAAAATCTGACTTCCCACTTCTCTTTTACTCTCTCTTTAACGAACTGGTCACCTCTACACACACTTACATGAGTTTCTATATCAGAGTTCCTATTATCCTCATTATTCATAATAGCACTACCCTTAAACTCTTTACTACAACTATTTCTAATCACAGATCACTCTTAAGGACCATCTTGATCACTGCTCCTCTGCTATTCCATCACACCACTACCTTATACCTGTCTCTGCCAACTCTGATCCTCATTAAAACACTCTTTACTGAATTTCATAACTGAATTCACCAATTCTTTCAATTTCTATAATGAAGAATCTTTAATCAACTATACTTTAACCACAACTGACACCCCAATAACTACACACACTGCATCACCAACCATACCATCCCTCTGCCATTACCCACAGCTACTAATCTGACCAACTATACACACAATTCACATACCAAGGCTCATGTGAAAACCGTACTAAAAAAGCACAAGAAACCACAAACTTACTACCAGTAGTGGACATTAAACCATGTATTGGGACATTGTAACCTTAATGAATTTTCATATCCTAACGGGACCATTGCTCTAATACCAACTGTGACGGCCCTGGATACTTATGCCTAATAAGGCTCCATATCTAGATCCGCCTCCCGTGATTGGACTGAAGTCTCGCAAGGGATAGCTCGTACACGTGTCCAGTAAGAATATAAAAGACAAACCACAACAGTAAGAGACACAAGAAAGTACATGTGCTCATATCTGCATATAATAATTTACAATTGTCCCATTACATTATTACGTGTCCAAATTAAAAAGAGTACAACTACCTGGGGCATACCCCGAGGGAGCACAAGCTCACACAACTCCAGTAACACTACTGGTGGTGGTACAAGTCTGCCACAACGTCTTCGCAACCCATACTAATGGTAAACCCTGAAAAGAACTGTAGGGGAGTGAGCCTCAACAAGTCATTGGCTCAGTAGGGAACCATCCAAAACCACACACAACACAGGAGAACCTCACCCCAATGGGTCTCATTGGCAACACCGATAGCCAAAACCATATTATTCTCACAACATTTAAATATGAAATAGCTTAAATAGTAATTCATAAATCAATACACATTCCTCAGAAAGAAAGAGAAACCCCAGGACTAGCATAACACAACTAGTCCGCACAACTACGGAAATGCGTAGGCCACAAGCCTGATAGGCACACCACCTCAACAATTAGTCGCCTAAGCTGCAAGCCATACAGGCAAACCACTGCCCAGGCTACAAGCTTCACTGGCGAACCTCAACACATGGGTAACAGAACTGCTAACCAAGAGCTAGTCCTTTATACCCCTAACCATGATATATCGAATGTTACACTTAAGTAACAGGACTAGCTACCATGATGCCAATCCATCACACACTGAAACCTTATTCGGAAGTTTGCCCAAGAAAGGGTAAAACACAGCAAGTGGAGGTCTCACTGTACGACCTTCCCGGAGCAAAGCTCCACTACACCACCTGAAAAGGCTAGTAGTCAGCGTACCACGACAAACCAGTACCCAAAGGGCACGGGTACCTACCACCACGAGGTACCACCACTGAAACACAAACCAGCGAGTCTCCGCTCACCACCACAACTACAACCGTTCCAACACCAGGGCACACCTCGGCGGGTAAAACCACAACCAACACACGCTACAACCAGTAGCAAAGCACGAGTCGGAAAGCATGATGCCACTATGGGAACGGACTACTGGTTCATGGCGCCGGTATCCAACCCGGACAATACAACATAAGAACTACCTCTCAGTCTCGTAGCCATGGACGTAAGGTCCAACTGCCGCTCCACAACCACAAGTAAAGCCAAATAACTGTGGAGACCAACCAAACCACCACAACCTACAGGTCACACACCCTGTAGGCCCATGCTTGGCACCTTTAGAGACTCTGGCCCGAGCCCTCTAAAGTGAGGCACTGGAAACTAGGACTAGCCGGGGCCCAGTACATCTACTAGTGTCCATAACCCCCTAGCTACGAGCGCGCTACAAATGACCAAACAACAAACTCTCACAAGTCGCTGCCCTCTGCCGTCTTTCCAGCCGGACGACAACTCTCCCCAAGAGCGAGGGTGTCCAAAAAGACGACAAGACCACGACGGTACCACTGTACCGAGACAAGCCCCGAGCACAACACACGTGCCTGGCTCTCCTAGGAACCTGGGGCACCCAACTGAAGAGGTATTTTGGAATAGGCGCCGGACCACCACACTCGGCTAGCACAAACCACGACATATATATATATACTTACGTATTCTTTATTATAAACCTCGGTACAAGTGTCGGGAATAACTTGTCCCCGTCACCCTGTGACCTACAAGCTATCCCACATAGACACACATATAAATCACAGTAGCCATTCATAATCTGGCCTATCATTGGTCACCATGTGACCTCCAAACCATCTTACCTAGTACACACTTGTATCACAACAGTGCAACATAACCTTACCTGTCATTGGTCACTTCGTGACCTCTATGGCAACACACACTACTTAACACACATATCATTATAATACTCTTTAAAAGACAACAATAGACTAGGGCTAGGTCCACACATGACCTTCACTGCCCAGTCACCTCAAACTAACTATACAAGTTATATTACAATAATCATAATGTCAACCACTAACCATGCACACTCATGCATGGCACTCAAACCATGTAAACGCCACGTAAAAGCATGCTCACTTCGTGAGCACCACCCTTATCACGTAAACAACGCACAAATGACACGCTTTACAAGCGCTACAAGTGTCAATGCTTCACTAGCATTGCCATGCAGAATACTTAAATGATAATCGGATAAAACAAGTACCACAAGCTTACTCGGCTGTGGTCGCGACAGAGGACAATGTCGCCTTCTCATCGCGTCGCCCCGACATGGAGCGATAGGAAATCCTGTCGTGACGGGTCGGCTTGTCGCGACCTGGTCGCGACAGCTGGGTCTGTCGCCTTCTCAGGCGAAAACCCTAATCTGGGAACCCTTTGGATTTTCCATGCAAACCACCCTAAACACAGTTTCAACACGGTTTTCATGCTCATTTCACCTCCTAAACATGGTATCTATTGTTTTTAAAAGAGATAAACAAGCTAACATGCAATCCACGTAATCAAAATGGTGAAATCTCCCTACCTTTGCGAAGAACACGCAATCCGGCTACGGTACGACGTCTCCCCCTGCTCCATGCGAAGTCCTCGCGTTGAGAGCACGTCGAAAACCACGCCGATACGCCGAATCGCCTTGAAATATGCCACACCAACCTCCCCTGGCCGAGCAGAGCTTCCTCTGCTCTGTGCGGCTGAAACCAACTTAAAAACACCCTGTGGTTAAGAACGCGACGTAGGACCGCGTTGCCACCTGATCGCGACCTAGGTGACTGTCGCCTTCCCATTCCTGACGTCAGTAAGCCCCGCCCCTGCGCGACACACGGCACACATGCAGACGCCAACCACAGTAGCGGCAACCATAACGCGACGACCAAGGCCGTCGCGTTCAGAATGTGACCCAAACCTCCGTCGCGTTCACATCCAGTGAACCAACGGGCACTACGGGCCTAACCTGTCGGCCCACTAAGCCCCGCACACCCACAAAACCACGACCAAGGCTCAATGACCCCACATTAGTCATGAGCACCATACCAAAACCAGTAAACGCAGATCCGAACGACCACTAAACGACGATCCGCGAAGATCCGAAAAATGCTATGTTACAGTATCTCTCAACCCATGTATCATATGAATCTCTTACAAGATGATGGAGTCAAGATCTAGAAATTCTACATCAGACAGAGGAGGTTGATTTGATCTATCTTGAGAAGAATTTAGATCAGTAAGCTACTAAGCGGTGAGCGGTAAGCTTTTCCCATTCTGATGGAGATAGGCACTCACATTCAAACAAGAGAGGGGCAAGAACATTAGACTTGATGTGGCCCTGATGATATTCCCTGAAGATAAATCTGTGAAAGAGAGTGAACTGCTTTTCTGCACTAAAATTATGCCCATACCCTTGCAAATCTTTCAAAAATTAAGGTTCCCACGACAGATTCTATGACGAGGGAATGGAGTGGAGGCAGAAACACAACATCTGGAATTTCCAAGGTTGCAAAATCCACTTGGATGGAAGTGGTATGAGCATCATGTGAACCAAGAGCATAAATAGCTCGTCGGAATTGGCCAAGCTGAACTTCAGGTAAATTTTTAAGATAGCAGTAATCATTGAACATCTGAAAGTGACGGATAAGCATGATTTCTTTTTGAATAAAGGGCCCCCAGGTATCCTTGTGATGGATCTGGAACCACTCAGAGAGAGTCAAAGGATGATCTCGGGGTGGGTATCTGGCTGCCTGAGCTTGAGAAATTTGTTGTAAAGAGACTTGTGCCTCCGAGCCCACTGTTCTTCAGTTTTGACTTCAGTCATGGTAAAATTTTTTTACTATTCCGCTGTGGATAAGAAGAAAAAGGAAGAATGATATTGAGATGTTCGGTGAGATTTAGGTAAGGAAGTCCAAAAATAGTAGTAAAGGTGCATTTCTAGAGATATTCACAGTAAGGGACCTTCTTCGATTTTCAACTGAGAGAGAACCAAAGAAGTGGAAAGAGAGGTTCAGAAGAGATGGCACGGTTGGAGGAAATTTTCCTTTCTTAGGAGCAGGCTGGAAGAGCCTGTCCTATGGAGATGAGTCCCACTGACAGGACTGAGCGAAGCATTGCTACTTCAAACTCATCCTTAATGTCCTCGATCATGTGATGTTCAAATTGGGCACCCTCAGGAATTATGGTGACAAAAGAGGGAGGAGTAGGAGGATGAAGAAAAGAATGCGAGGTAGATGAAGGTGGTATGGATGGTCCAGAAGATGAAGGACCAGAAGAAGAGGCTCCAGCTGAAGATGATGCTGGAGGAACCTCAACAATAGGAGGAGGGTTGGATGTGGAGGAAGCAGGAGATGATGAGGATTGTGAAGGAAAGGGCGTAGGAGAAGAAATGTAACGTCGCGTGCTTTTCGGATCCATGCGGATCATGTGCATTGTGGTTGTGGCGGCCGTTGTGAGCCAGTGTGAGTTGGGTGTGTGGAATGCATGGTGTGATTGCGTGGCTTGAGCAGGTGAAGAGCAGGGTAGGTCCTGAATTGGAATGGGACCTGCTGCTGTTCTGTCTGAGTTGGCGGCCAAGGGTGGTCGTTGACTGTTGGCGTCCAGGTTCATGGACGTTTACATCATGAACTTGGCGGCAGTAGTTGTGGACGTTTATGTTGGCGGTGCATGTGGGCGACAAGGGGGTTGACGCCAACCTGTCAGTTCAGCAGGTTATATGTTCACCCGAGGGCAGCTCCCTCAGCTCACCCTCTCTCCCTCTTGCCCCAGCTTCGCGCCCTGGTGTTTCTGAAGGTTCTAACAGGTATCGAGGAGTGGCTGGTTGATCGTGGGACGCGCGGCGTCGCCGAATTGCGCGAGGAAACGTCGCGGTGTGGTGCAATTCGCGTGGGAGCTCGCGGAGGGCTCGGCGTAAACCGGGGGGTTGCGGGAGATTCTACGTGTTCTGAGGTAGGGACGAACCCTGGTAGCTCCCTAGAAACATTAAAACACATCATAACTACTTGAACCAGCATGATAATCCATGTTTGATAGAGTTGCACCATATGGGATAATGGGTGGTTTGAGTAGTTTATTGTTCGAATCATGTTTAAACGGCGTTGCATTAGGTTCTGTCATGCTAGAGGGTATGCATTTGCATGTTTTTCCAGTGATTAGAACAGCTAGAAAACTCGCAGGACCGAATTAGGGTTTCTGCAGGGTTTAAGGCCGGGGAACTTGGCGTCAACATCGTTTGCCGCCAAGATCTTCAGCCAGGAGGTTGACGGCCAGGGACCTTGCCGTCTACTTCCTGTAAGCGGCAATCGATGTGGCCGCCTACCCCTATATGAACAGAAATGGCTATTTATGGTGTTTTATCGATAATGCATGCGTGGAATTATACGAGGTGCACTAAGTGCACATGGTTCTCGTGTTTAGCATACAAGGTATGCTGTTAGTTTTGTACTTCGGTGACTGCGCGTTGTGTACGCGAGTCAGTTGGGTTCACATGTAGTGGACCAGTGGTTATTGTTTTGCGTGAAGTTTCACGTGGTTTTGTGTACGTGACAAGTAGTACGACGCCTACCGTGGTTCCTCTCCAGTGGGTGCCCCAGGTTCTTTGTGAGCCAGGCTGTTAGCTCGGGCCTTGTCCCGGTACTTGTGTTGTACCGTTGAGGTCTGTGTCGTCTGACTTGGACACCCTCACTCTTGTGTTAGAGTTGTACGTCCGACTGAGGGAAAGACGACAGTGGGACAGTGACAGTTGTGGTTGTTTTTAGTCACTTGTAGCGCGCTCGTAGTTGGGGGTACGGACACCAGTAGACGTACTGGACCCCAGCTAGTCCTTTTTCCAGTGCTCACTCTAGCGAGCCCAGGCCAGGGTCTCTGGAGGTGCCAGGCGTGGGCCTGTGACCGTGTGTCTACAGGTTGTGGTGTTTTTGTTGGTCTCCACAGTTGTTTGACCTTTTTACGTGGAGTGGCAGCTGGACCTTTCGTCCGTGGCTGCGAGACTGAGAGGTGGACCTGTGTTAGTTGTCCGAGTCAGTTTCTGGTGTCGCGAACCAGTTTACGTGGCTCGTGTTGGCTGTCTCTACTTTGGCTTGTACACCTGTTTGGGTTTACCGTTTAGTTACTACAGTTGTTTCTCGAAGTCGACAGACGGTGAGTACTTTTACAGCTTTACTTACCTGCTAGCTGTTTTATATGTTGTTGGTACTGTTTACTGTTTTGTACCTGTGGTTTGTGGTTTGTTCGGCTTTGAGGGAGTTTCCTACTGAGCCAGTGACTAGAGAGCTCACCCCTACCCCCACAGGTGAGGGCGAGGAGGACGTTTCCCGTTCGACGTCCAGTTCTGGGCCGCGTCGTAGCGGAGCAGGGTCATACCTTCAGCGGAGTAGTACTTCAGCAGTGTAGCCTTGTAGCTTTGTAGTTTTATAGTTGTTTACTTTCTTTTGTTGTACCTCGGGGTATGCCCCAGGCTTTTGTACACCTTTTCAGTTTTAATGGAATATGGCTATGTAATTGTGAAAAATTATATATGAAATGTGGTGTGTTCTTTTATGTTTACACGGACTGTGGTTTGGTATCCCTTGCGAGGCTTCGGCCCGTTCGCGGGAGGCGGACTCGGATCAAGTGCGTTATTGGTTTAACGGGCTTGGCCGAGGCGTTCCGCCACAAGAAATGTGTTTAGGAGGGGGTTATTTGAATGTGGCAGGTGCTGGAGGAGCAGTGGAGGATGATGGTGGAGAAGGAGGTGCTGGAGTGGAAAGAGATGAAGAGAGATGGGACTCTGGGGCTACAGCCTGGTCTTCATCTGCTCTGGCAGGTACAGCCTCAGACTCCACTGGCCCGGATAGCCCAGATGCATCCTCAACTGGCCCTGATGGCCCTGACTGCTCAGCTTCAACACACTGTGGCCCTGAATCTTCCTCAACTGATGGTCCAGATGGCCCAGACTGCTCAACAATATCTGGCCCTGATGGCCAGACTTCTTCCACATTTGGCCCTGACTCCTGTGGGACTGATGAAGTGGGAGCAGAAGGGGCAGGAGATTGTGCCTTTATCAGATTTGAAAAAGTTGCCACTGAATCTTTGATGCTGCCCAGCTCACTTTTTACCCTCTTAGGGCATTCCTAACCATTCCCATTTTCGTAGCTGCTTTGCTCTGGCTTATGAAAATTGAAGCTATATCAAATTAGACAAAGCAGAGAATTTGATCTTGAGCATCCAATCGATCAATAATTGGCTTCATATTAACTTTCAACTTCTTCTACCTTAGCCTGCTGTGGGGCTTCCTGGTGAGGAGAGGAATCTCAGGAGCTACGCCTTTGCCTTTGTCACTTGCCCTAGCAGCGCTCCACATTTTCATCATGAGCTTCTTCTTCATCTGAGGTGCTCTCCACAACACCTTCCTGAAATTCATCAACAGGAGCACTAGCAGTGTGCTCCCCTTGAGTCTCTACTTCCTTCTCAACTACATGCTCCCCCTGAATAGGAGCATCCTCCATCTAAACTCCTCTGTGGCCTGGTACCACACCTCTAGAACCACTTCTTCACAAGCTTTTCTTGTTCCTCATGAGTGCTGGTGATAGAGTCCAGCACATCCTGAAGTACTGAAGCTTTAGGAGAGGAGGGAGTGACAACCTCTAAAACTTGCCCGACGGGCTCAATTTGATCAAGAGGTATATCCTCAATTCTGCTTCCACTGACCACTGAGTCTTCAACTCTGACATCTGATGCTGCTTCTTCTTGCTCTTCTTGGGCCGCTGGCATATCTGCCCTGACTTCCTCTTGCTGATCTTGGACATCTAAACGCACTGCTGGCGCCATTGCCTGAGCTGCTTCTTATTCTGCTTCAGGGACTTAGACTTCTGGGGTTCTCCAATGATGGCCTCACCTTCAGCTACTGAGGTTTTGGTCCATACCCCAGCTACCAAAGAGAAACTACTTTTCTTCAAATTTCTGCTCCTAATTGCCTGGCCCATCTTCTCAAAAACCTCACCACTTAAGCTGATGTGATGGTGCTGGAAAATCTTCGTTAACAGATGAGCATAAGGAAGAGATACATTAAGCTTGCTATTCTTGTCCCAAATCATCATAGTCACAAACTTCATCCGCTCAATTATAACTTCTGCCATATTGATATCTTGGTTCTGGATGGCCCAGAACATCATATCTGAGTCTGCTTTGGTGCAGGTGGAGAAAGTCGCACTCCTAGGTACCAAAATCTGGCAAACTATGAAATGAAGAATTCTATTGAATGCATTTAATTGGTTGATGTCTATCTTCCCATCCTTCAACTTGTATTCAGTCCCAATAATCCCTAAGCCCTTGGACTGAACATCCACACTATCTACCCCGCTGTGACCGGTGGTAGAAACTCCAAATAGGGATTCCAACAACTCATAGGTGATATGAATCTGGGTTCCTTTGACTGTGGAAGTCAAGGACCCATCTGCTTCTGATTTCAAACAGACATAAAAAGCTTTTACCAAATTCGGGTAACTTGCCTCAGAGAAAGTTGCCATCTGCGTCCACTTCATCCTCTGCATCACAGCTACTACGCTATGCATCCTGTTCTTCTCCAAGTCTGCTACATCAACTGCTTTGTTGCCCCACGGCTTCGTCTTCACCGTTGCAAACCTCTCTTGCTGCTCCGTTGTAAGGAACATGGTGTTGTAACCGCCGACGGAGCTGGAGACCCCAAAAGCCGCCATGAAATTGAATGAGGAGAGGTTCTTGAGGATTGTGAGGAAGATTTGAGCAGAAGCCTTCAAGAAATTTTCGCGAGAAGAAAGAGATTCTTGAAATCTCTCAGAGAAGGAGAGCCGGAATCGATAGGGCTTATCATCCAAGCGAGTCGAAAGGGATGAGAGAGGGAGGTGAATCATTGTGACACAGATTGCGAGATTTTAGAGATAAGCATAAAGTTACTTTTGAGGGGACAGAGCATTAATACAGAAAATGACAAAATGGAGACGAGTTCGAGATAAATAGAGGCTTTGACAATAACGAACCGTCAAATTGCTATATATGAAGCGAGCAATTTTAAAGAATTCACTTAAGTCCAGGGGAGAGAATAAGGGTTATTCTGAAAATTAGTTTTTCAGTTTTATACAGATAAATCTATCACAAATTACACATCCATAATTCCCTTCTAAGAGAGATAAATCTCTCTTCAGGTAAGGCTTTTGTGAAGATATCTGCTAACTGATTTGAGTATCTATGAAAGAAATATTTATATTTCTGTTAGCTACATGATCTCTAATAAAATGATATCTAACCTCTATATGCTTTGTCCTTGAGTGCTGGACTGGATTTTTGGTGAGATTTATTGCACTGGTGTTGTTGTACAACAATGGAATTGTCTTTAAGTGTAGTCCATAATCCTCAAGCTGTTGTTTATCCAAAGGAGTTGTGTTCAACAGCTTCCAACAACCACGTACTCAGCCTCAGATGTTGATAGTGCTATGAATTTTGTTTCTTTGAGGACCATGAGATTAAGCATCCTGCAAGAAATTGACACAACTACTGGTGCTTTTTCTATCTATCTTGCATCCAGCATAGTCAGCATCAAAATATCCTACTAAATTTATTTCGCATGATTTGGGATACCACAAGCCTAGATCATGAGTTTTAGCTAAATATCTAAAGATCCTTTTGACAGATATTAAGTGAGATTCTTTAGGATCAGCTTGATACCTAGCACACATGCATATGCTAAATAGGATATATGGTCTGCTGGCAGTTAAATAAAGTAAAGAACCGATCATAACTCTGTAGAGTTTTTGGTTTACTTTTTTACCATCTTTATCACCATCTAGCCTTGTAGATGTGGTCATTGGGGTGGACAGTGGCTTTGCATTTTCAAATCCAAATTTCTTTAACAGCTCCTTGGTATACTTGGCTTGGTAGACGTGTGTGCCTTCTTTGCCTTGCTTGATTTAATCCAAGGAAATAGTTGAGCTCCCCCATCATGCTCATTTCGAATTCTCCCTGCATAAGCTTCTCAAATATTTGCACATAGATTCATCAGTAGATCCAAATATTATATCATCTACATAAATTTGTACAAGTAATATATTTTTCTTTTGATTTAATAAATAATATGCTATCTACCTATCCTTTGATAAAACCGTGATTTAATAAAAATGCACTGAGCCTTTCATACCATACTCTAGGTGCTTGCTTTAAACCATACAATGCTTTATGCAATTAAAAACATGATTTGGAAAATCTACATCATCAAAACCATGAGGTTGTTCTACATAGACTTCCTCTTTTATATGACCATTTAAAAATGCAGATTTCACATCCATTTGAAAAAGCTTTAAGTCTAATGCAGATGCATATGCAAGTAAATCTGAATTGCCTCTAGTCTAGACACTGGTGCATAGGTTTCATCGAAATCTATGTCTTCCTCTTGGGAATAGCCTTGAGCAACTAGTCTAGCCTTGTTTCTAGTGATCACACCAGCTTCATCCAATTTGTTCCTGAACACCCATTTGGTGCCAATCAATGGAAGATCTGATGGTCTCAAAACAATGGACCAAACTTGATTTCTCCTGAACTGATTGAATTCATCTTGCATGGCTAGTATCCAAGATTCATCAGACAGTGCTTCATTGACTGTCTTAGGCTCTATTTGGGATACAAAGGCTAAATAGTCACAAGGAATTACATTACCTCTAGTTCTTACCCCAACCGATGGATCTCCAATAATGTTATACAACAGGTGATCCTTCTTATATCTCCATTCCTTTGGAAGATCATTATGAGATATTTCTTTTGTTGTTGTAGTTCTTCCAATGATGGATCCTCTTTATCTTTGAGAGATGTATCCTTCAATTTCCTGGCTAAATTTTCTGCATCATCATCAGTGTCTACTTCCTTTCTCAAAGAAGGGTTAGTTTCATCAAAAATAACATGTATAGTTTACTCAATTAATAAACTTTGTTTATTAAATACCCTATAGCCTTGGGTTTAGAAGCATATCCCATAAATATACATTCATCAGATTTTGAGTCCAGCTTACCAATATCTCTCTTACCGTTATTGTGAATGAAGTATGGACATCCGAAAGTTTTGAAATGACTGACTTTTGGCTTCTTTTCCTTGTACAGTTCAAATGTCGTCTTCTTCAGGATTGGCCTAATCATCACTCCATTGATTATGTAGCACGTTGTGTTGATGGCTTCGGCCCAGAAGTATCTTGGAAGGTTTAATCTGACAGCATTGTTCTGGCCATATCCAATAAAGTCCTATTCTTTCTCTCAGCTACTCCATTTTGTTGAGGTGTTCTGGTACTGAGAAGTTGTGCTCTATTCCTTGATCATTACAAAAATCTGCAAACTTATCATTCTGAAACTCTCCTCCATAATCAGATCAAATACTTATAATGCTGAACTTCTTGTCTTTCTGAACTTTCTTATTGACCTTAACAAAACTGTCGAAAGTATCATCCTTATGATCCAAAATGATACCCAAGTAAATCTGGAATAATCATCTACAATCACGAATCCAAAGTTATTTCCTCCTAAACTGGTTGTTCTCATCGGCCCAAATAGATCCATATGCAACAGTTCTAAAGGTTTAGAGGTGGTTACAACTGTTTTAGACTTGAAGGATGATTTTGTATGCTTCTCTTTTGCACAAGGTTTGCACACACCTTTTACTCTTGAGCTTATCTTAGGTAGACCATCTACTAGATTCCTTTTGACCAATTTTCTGATTCCATCCATACTGCAGTGGCCCAATCTCCTGTGCCACAGTTCAGCTGATTTATCCTTGTTTGCTACAAGACATACATCCTGATCCTTCAGTTCTTCTAGATGAAGCACATAAAGATTTCTTTCTCTGCAGGCTTCGAATACTATTGAACCATCTTCATGATACTGCACTTAGTCTCTTGAAACTTAATTTGATGCCCTTTGTCACAAAGTTGACTGATGCTGATTAGATTGTGCTTGAGTCCTTTCACACATAGGACATCTTCTATAAGAGTCTGCCTTGACTGCCAACTGATCCACAACCTATCACTGTTCTTTTTCCGTTGTCGCCATATGTCACTGTACCTTCTTCATCCTTGATGAACGAAAATAGCTTCTTGTTACCTGTCATATGCCTTGAGCATCCGTTGTCCAGGTACCACTTTGATGCTCTAAGGCTTCCCTTGTCGTCGATGTTTCCCATGAAGGCCAGGTTGGCCTTTCTTCTTCTTCTTCACTCGAGCTTGACTCACTGTCTGAGTCGCTGTCGTTGTCCCATGCTGCTGCCATGGCCTTCTTCTTGTATTTTCTGAATTTCTTTGCATTGCCCTTCTTTCTAAACTCAGTATTCTTCATCTTTAGACACTCGGCCTTGATGTGTCCAGGCTTCTTACATTCGTAGCATATGGGTTCTGACTTTTTCAGCTCTTTTCCTTTAGATTTTCTGAGATCTTTTCCTTTCTTAAATGTCTTCTTACATATTGATATTTTTTCTTTGCCAATATTCGCTGCAGTTTCTGGATAGAAGAGCTTCTTCATCTTCACTATCCTCGCTGCTATCTTCATCTTCTGATTTTTCTTCGGTGCTACCTTCTGTGACTTTTAGCGCATTGCTATGCTTCTTTCTGCTGGATGACTCTCCTAACCTTTCCATGTTGATCTCGTGGGCCATGAGTGACCCAACAAGCTTTTCCAGTGACATCCTTCTCAAGTCATTTACCTCTTCTATGGCTGTCACCTTTGGAGTCCACGAGGCTGGTAGGGATCTTAGGATTTTTCTTACCATATCTCCCATTTCATATTACTTTCTAATACCAGCCAGACCATTTGTAATGTCTGTAAATCTACTGTACATCTGAGTGATTGATTCTCCTGACTGCATCTAAAATCGCTCATATTGAGCTACTAGAATGTCTATTCTGGTTTCCTTCACTTTGTATGTGCCTTCATATGTGATTCTAAACTTTTCCCACATTTCCATAGCGGATTTGCAGGCTGAGATCCTGTTGAACTCCTTCTTGCTTAGCGCACAACACAATATGCTTTTGCTTTGCAGTTTAAGGATATTTTCTTCTTGTCATTTTCTGTCCAATTATCTCTGTTGTTGAGAACTACTAAATCTCCTTCTTCTATGATTGACCAGATTTGAAAATCGAGACCTTGAAGGAAAAACTCCATCTGGTCTTCAGTAGTTGTAATCTACACCATCGAACAAAGGTGGTCTATTAACTGACTGGCCTTCTGTATACCCTTGAGCTGCCATTATCTTTGCTCTTCAGATCGTGAGATCTTTTTTGTTGAAGAGACTTGGCTCTGATACCACTTGTTGCCCAGCTAGCAAGCCCAGAGGGGGGGTGAATGGGATTCTAAAATTTTAGATTAAAACCTATTAACAAAAACGCTTAATAGAAAGACACTAAAGAGAATAGTTAGTGTTAGATGAATGAAGATAAACAAATGCACAAAAGCAATCACACATGCGACAGGAGATTTTTATCCTGGTTCAGCCCTCCTATACCAAGGAATCCTACGCCCAGTCCCCAAGCAACAACTTGGGCTTTCACTACCAAGGGTACTATCCCCCTTAAGGACTCTTACACATCCAACCGCAGCTGGCATTCTCTTCTAACCCTGTAGATTATGTTTTTGCTCCTTTTCAAGGGGACGAGAACAGTAAGTCCACAAAGAGGGGTGGAGAATGATAAATGGGTGGAAAAGACGAAAAATAAATAAACGTGATCGCCAGGCACACGAGGGTGCCGAATGGAAATGCACGTGCGAGGGGGCGGGGGAAGGAAGTGATGGCGAGCATACCTTTTAAAGCGTGGAGATTGTGTGGGGGATGATGTGGGACCTTTCTTCCTCTACGAACACGGCCGGCCGCGGTAGAGGGCGTTTCCTCATTTGATTACCCCGACAAAAAAAGACAAAGAAAACAAGGGGATTAGCCAAATAAGACGTGTAGTATCGAATCCCAAATGAATAAATGAAATGAATAAAATGGGGAGGACTCACTGGGTGGTGGTTTTTAAACCCTAAAAATGTAGGTGTGTGCGTGTGTGCATGCATGTGTGTATATAAAAGAAGGGGCCGCGTGGGGCTCGGAGGAGATAAATGAAAAGGAAAGAAAGGGGATGGGGGGGGGGTGGCTTCCCCAAATGTTGGTGCGACGTGATAGGCCGTTGCCAGAATTGATGGAGGACGTGGAGGAAGACACTCCCGCCTCACGCGTGGAATGGAAGGAGACGATGACGCCGGACTCGGGGAAGAAGGACGGATCAACGTGGATGGTGCTCCTAGGGCCGGAGGTTGAGGTGAGAATCTAACATGGCTTCGCTGCTTCGTGGAACCCCCCTCTACAAATGACCCTCGAGGGTCAATTTATAGGGGTGAAAACTTTGAATCGCGTCGGGTACAGCCACCGCGATAAGAAGTCTGAATCGCGTCTGGGCGGCAGGCCGCGACTAGAATCGCATCGGCCTAGCGCGCATTGGATAGCATCTGGGTGGTAGGCCGCGATTTGCAAGGTCAATTTGATGAGACGTGTGCATGATTGCCGTCATATCTCTGAATTGCGTCCTGTCAGGATGCCACAATAAGGAGGAGAATCGCATCCGCTAGGGCTGCCGCGACTTGAAACGCGGCGGCCATGGCCGACGCGATTACCTTAGGGGCAATTTTCGAGGCATGGGGCTTACGTGCATTGTCTCCTAATGTGGAATTATGATTTGACCTTATGAATCGCGTCTGCTGACAAGGACGTGATTACAAAATTTTCTCATGATTACAGGCCTGCACGCGACGACTTGCTGGGCTGATAGCCGGCTCTGAATCACGTCCTGGAGGCAGGACGCGACTATAAACTGAATCGCATCCAATGGATTGGACGCAATTCCCTTTAGGCACGTGCTGGTAAACGCGTTCGGCATGCATGATGCAAATTTCATGGTTGCGCCCTACATGGCCGTCGCGTTAAGGTTGGCCCCATAGAGCCGTCACGTTAAGGTCGCGCCTGTTAGAGCTGTCGCGATAAAGTCCTGAATCGCATCCACCATCCCGAACGCCTTTCATAATGCGGTTGCCATACCCGTCGCGACAAGGAATTGATGCCTATAATTCTCAAGGGGCCTGGAAATGGAGGGGAAGCACCGAGGAAGAATGGGGTGATCTAGAATGATTGGGAAAACCACTCTTGCAAGGCAAAATGAGGGCCATTTGTGGCATTATGGGGCAACATAAAATTTGCCCGCGGTGGAGCCAAATTTGCGTGTCCACAACTGCCACGCTTGGCGTCTGCTTTGCAGGGGAGTGAAGCGAAGAGACACGAAGTGGAGTGTAATGGAGTGAATGAGATGAAATGGAATGAAATAAATGAAGCGTAGCGTAATGGGGTGTAATGGAGTGAAGTGAAGTGAAAATGAATGTAGCGTAGCGAAGTGGAGTGCAGCGGGAGCAGACTAAAAAGTAGACGCCAAGGTAAAAATAGGCACGCATAATTGTTTGGGTGACTACCACCTGATGAGAGTCTTTCCCCAACACCCAAGGAAGCCACCACCAGGAAGAAGACCTAAAGAAACAAATGCTTGGACAAAGGAAAGGGATAAGAAAGGAAAGGTGCCACGTGGGGCACAAAAGGAAAGATAAGATCAACTTCCAGCGTCGGGAAAGTACCTAAGGACGTTTCACCATTGGGGGCGTCTGCCACTGCCGCAGGTGGATCTTGTGGAGAGAAAGAGAGATCAACTTCCAGCGAAGGGGAAGTACCTAAGGACACAATCGGTTAGGTTTCACCATTGGGGGCGTCTGCCACTGCCTCAAGTGGATCTCTGGGAGTAAAGGCAAAAAATAAAAGGATAAGTCCAATCAAAGGATTCTAAGGAATCATCCCGGAGGCGACAACAAAGGGAGTTAGGTATTCGACCCGGAATGGAATATTTCAAGATTGCTTTTGAATTTGAGCGCGGATGGCCCTCAAATTGGCTTGGAAGAGTGGTTTTCCACTGTGATTTCAATATGCATGTATGTTGGGCTAAAAGAAAAATAAGATTAAAAGAGGAGTAGAAAATAACCAAGGATAATATTGTTACGCGGTGAGTCAGGATCGAGGGGTATGCATGGGTCTGTCGTCCTCACATGCCAAGCGTAACGACCTATCCGTGCGGCTAAGGATCCTATGGGATAATCATTATTTTTGATAGAGGGGAACTCACATCCCAGATTTCTCAGAGCCACAAGGTCCTTAGTATGCTCTAAAGGTA
>JACBKR010005428.1:0-19127 GCA_014218235.1 Colocasia esculenta | reverse complement strand
GGGCTTTTCTCGTTTGTCATATTGTGCACACGATTCAAGACCGAATTTGACTAAACTTTCTTCAGAACGTTGTTCCCATTGCAGTCACGATCATCTTCTATGTTGGACGTTTTGTCTAAAAATCCTTCGTTAGAGAGTATGAGCATGATAAGAGAGTCTCTGCAGGATACTGCAATTTCGGGCTACTATTGACTTTTTGTTCTTCCTATGTTTTCTCGGGATTCGAGGATCGAATTTGATTAAACCCTCAACATCAAAGTTCTGCTACTATTGTCCTCTTCATCTTTCATGTTGAACGTTTTGTCTAAATGTCACTCGTTATAGAGTTATAAGAGGTGGAAGTGGATCACTGCACTGCAGTCATGTGTTTTTGTCGGGAGGGGCACTCGTGTCGACCTGACCTGAACTCGTGTCGACCTGCTGTCCCAAAACAGCCAGAAAGTGTTCTGGGAAGCCCTCTAGTGTCGACACAGTCCCATCTCGTGTCGACACACTCCCCCAGTTTGACCCAGAAAGTGCTGGGAAGCTGATCTAGTGTCGACACCACCTGTGCTAGTGTCGACACACTGTCCCATATTGGTTAAGGGGTTTTCTGGAAGCGGTCTCTAGTGTCGACACTACTTGATCTCGTGTCGACACTACTTGACCTTTTTGCCTTGTATTTGATGCATTGTGTCGACACTACTGAACTAGTGTCGACACTACCTGACCAGTTTTGCATGATTTTGTCTTGTGTTTGGAGCATGGTGTTGACACCACTGATCTAGTGTCGACACTACCCTTACCAGATTTTTTGTATAATTGGGTCTAATCATCTCATGATGTCTACAAGCATGTACAGATGATATATAGTATGCATGGACTTAAAATAAATCAAACCATAAAGGAAATAGTAATGATGTGAATATGATTCTAATGTGTAATTTTGATTGTTCTTATGATCATTGGATTATCTTGTGATCTTGCTTATTGTCAATTGATAAGATAAGAATATGATATGAATGTGGGGATGAATACATGATAGTATGGTATTATTATGTGTGTGTTAAAGTTATGATTTGCATATAAGTTTCATGGTTACATGTTTTCCGATGTTCAAATAATATTGTCATATGCATACATGTTAGGAAAGCACATGTTCTACATATGATCTGTCTTTAGAAACATCCTCTTGTCAAGTCATTAATGAATTATGAAACATAAGATACGTCGTTATCCTGCCTTGTTCTTTTGAGGTGTTTGTCATTCCTGACTCTATGAATGATCATGTCCTTTTACTATGAGTTATCATTGAAACTCTGTGGCCATAATGTGAATATGTTTGTTTGGCACAACGTGGGACCTCGGTCCATTTGACCAATGCCTGTGCAATAAGGGCCCTGTTGGTCCTGGGGAGGAGCACCCCAACGTACTTTAACCGCGGGAGTATGGACTTGTGGTGCGGGGCATGGCACTGATACGATATGCAAGATTTGTGTGATGTGCCTTTGTATGATATGATAAGTCTGATTTGATCTGATAAGATATGATTTGATAGATACGTCTGTTCACGTGAATACGTGATATCTGTGAATATGGCCAAATCTTTTTGATATGATCCTATTCATGAAATATCTGTCCATTGTATATGAAATTCGACATTTTGATCTGATATGATATCCGTTCTATTCTGCTATTCAATCTGTTAGTATTGCATGCATTGTCATCATATTCACATGCATATCTGCCTATTTGAAAATGTTAATCATGTATACCAGTGCCCGCACGTTATTGAGATGTAAATCCTACTGAGCTAGTTCGCTCACCCCTATCATCCTGCCCTTTTCAGGTAGTGATGAGGAACCGGTGGAGTCGGATGGGACTGGACAAGAGTGACGAGCACCCATCCTAGAATAGATGACAGTTTAGAAATAGAAACTGAGTAGTCTATGTAATAGTGAAACTTTTCTAGAAGTTATTTGAATAATGGACCCTTGGTTAATTCTTTCTTGTAAGGTTGTATCTAGTTGAATGAAATGAAATAAAGAGTAACTTTGAGGATATTATTATGATTGAAAAGTGTTATATATTCATATTGTGACTCTGTGCCATTCAACTGTGATACGTTGTTTGTATCGTTCACGTCCCCCGGTATTTATTCCGATGCTAAATATCGGGGCGTGACAGTTGGTATCAGAGCCTGAACTTTAGGGTCCAAGGGATAAGAACATAGAATGAAACTAGATTACACGAGTCAAATCTGTCGTACCTAATGTGAGCTTGGGTAGAGCCATGGGAATAGAAGTCAATGTGATATATATTTAGATGACTAACTCACATTATTATCTTGAAGGTACTTATTACCTCAATGGCCGCTGAACGTGCCCAGGCTAGGGACATGCAACGAACTATACAGAACTTGACTCAGGCTATCTTACAAGCCACCCAAAGTGGAGGTAACCGCGGAGCCGGTGAACTCCATCGGAATTTCCGGATCATGGATCCGCCAGGTTTGAGGGAAGTACTAACCCAGACGTTGCTGAACACTGGGTTAAAGAGATTGAAAGGATATTCAGGTTATGCAATGCACAGACCAGAACAAAGTACTACTGGCGACTTTCCAATTGGAAAAGGATGCCAGAGCATGGTGGGAGTCGGTAGAAGCCACCCTAAATGGACAACAACCAACATGGGCTCAGTTCATTGAGCGTTTCAACGCCAAGTACTTTTCTGAGAGGGTCCAAGAACGGAAAGCAGCGAATTTGCGGCTTTGAAGCAGAGAGGACTCGATGTGGCTGAATATGAGGCCCAATTCTCTCGGCTGTCCCGATATGCTGTTCACTTAATTGGGACAGAAAGGATGAAGGCGAAACGCTTTCTGAATGGCTTGAGGCCCAGTTCATCACCCAACTGGCGCCAATGGACATTCAAACTTATGCTGAATGGTTAAGAAGGCTCAGCTATTGGAAGATGCCATGGAGACTGCTGAAGAATTACAGGAAAATCTGTGAAAAGGGAGCAAGTGTCTTCTACAGGAAGGTATCAGCCGACCATTGGGAAGAAAAGGCCCAGTGGCGGAACAAATGAACCGGTGATAAAAAGCCAAAGGAGTTAGGTAAGCAGATAGTGGTGGCAAGGGAGAAAGGTGTAAACACTGTGACAAAGCTAGTCACCGGTCTGAACATTGCTGGAGAGCGCAAGGGAGATGCCTACGCTGTGGGAGTCGTGACCATAGGATCTCGGACTGCCCAATGTTGAAAGAACAAGCCCTCAGGACAAGCGTCGAATGGACAGAAAAGGCAAGGCCATCTGCAAGCTGTCCAGGAACCAGAAACTGCTGAAGAAGGAGGGATCGTGGAAGGTACACTTACTATTCTTTCTCGACCCGCATATGTTCTCTTTGATACGGGAGCTACGCATTCCTTCATATCTCAAACATTTGTTGATACCCTACCGTGAAACCCGTCCCAATGGAATCTGGAATAGTTGTGTCAACCCGATTGGTCCTGGCACCAATCTTACAAACCATATACCATCCAGTGAGGTGTTGATTGAAACCCAAAACCTACCAGCAAATTTATATGTATGGACATGGCGGGGTATGATGTGATACTGGGAGCAGACTGGATGTCTGAACATGGGGCTAGTATCAATTGCAGGAGAGGTCGGGTAACTTTTAGCCAGTACCCAAAAATAGTGTTCACTGGGGATAGAAACCGCAGGAGATTATCGATTATTCTGCATTACAAGCCAAAAGGATGATGAGGAAAGGTTGTATGGCCTTTCTTGCAGCTGTAGTCATTGCAAAGAAGGAAGTCAAAGTAGAGGACATCATGTCGTCGGCGAATACGCTGATGTTTTCCCTGAAGACTGCCCGGAATTCCTCCGGAGCGAGAGGTCGATTTACCATGAATTGGTCCCTGGTGCAGCACCGGTATCTAGGGCACCATATAGAATGTCCCCGCAGAACTGAAAGAATTAAAAGAGCAATGATGGAACTGTTAGAGAAGGGTTTCATCCGACCAAGCACATCGCCATGGGGTGCACCTGTCCTCTTGTCAAGAAGAAAGATGGGTCGATGAGGCTATGCATAGATTACAGACAACTGAATCAGTTAACCATCAAGAACAAATACCCTCTGCCGAGAATTGATGAGTTGTTTGATCAATTATCTGGAGCTAGATACTTCTCTAAAATAGATCTCCGATCCGGTTATCATCAATTGAGGATCAAAGGAGAAGACATTCACAAGACTGCCTTCCGAAGCAGGTATGGGCATTATGAATTATTATTATGCCTTTGGACTAACAAATGCCCCTGCAGTTTTCATGCAGTTGATGAATAGCATTTATCGCCCATATCTTGATAAGTTTGTGGTGGTATTCATCGATGATATATGATCTATTCCAAGACAAAGGAAGAGCATGAGGAGCATTTGAGGATTGCATTGCAGATTTTAAGGGAGAACAAACTATATGCCAAGTTGAGTAAATGTGAATTCTGGCTTGAGGAGGTATCCTTTCTAGGGTATGTGGTAACCAAAGATGGTATCACTGTTGATCCATCAAAGGTTGAGGCTGTGCTGAAATGGGAAAGACCGACAAGCGTCACAGAAATCAGGAGTTTTCTGGGATTAGCTGGGTATTATCGAAGGTTTATAAAGGATTTCTCAAAGATTGCAGTACCATTGACCAAGCTGACCCGGAAGGAAAATCCGTTTGTGTGGACCAATGAATGTGAGGAGAGTTTCAACAACTTGAAGAAGTGTCTGACTACTGCTCCTGTCCTCGCCTTACCCACTGAAGAGGGAGGATTTGAAATTTATTCAGATGCTTCTGGTACTGGACTGGGATGTGTCCTAATGCAACAAGGGAGGTAATAGCTTATGCTTCCAGAGAGTTGAAGACCACGAAGTGAACTATCCGGTCATGACTTGGAATAGCAGCTGTAGTATTCGCCCTAAAGATTTGGAGGCATTACATCTATGGTGAGCAATTTAAGGTCTTTCTGACCACAAGAGTTTAAAATACCTGTTCTCACAGAAGGAGCTGAACATGAGACAAAGAAGGTGGTTAGAGTACCTTAAGGACTTTGACTTTTCCATTCAGTATCACCCGGGAAAGCCAATGTAGTGGCAGACGCTCTAAGTAGACAACCAGGAGCTATGCTAGCTAGTTTGATGTTGGGCGAATGGAAGTTACTGGAGCAATTTGCAAGTCTGAACATAGACGTGGGAAAGAAGGAAAAGCAAATAATGATCTCAAACCTCCAGATACAATCCGACCTACTGACTGAAATCAAGGAGAAACAGGGAGAGGATCCATTCTTGGTTGAGATCAGGGAGAAGCTAGAGCAAAGGCCTGACTTCACTCTATCTGCGGAAGGTAGATTACTATTCAGAGGTAGGACATGTGTCCCTGATCATGGAGAACTCAAGAAGAGGTTACTGAATGAAGCTCATCAGTCCAAGTACACGATTCACCCTGGATCAACAAAGATGTACCAAGACTTAAAAAGGTCGTACTGGTGGCCAAACATGAAGAGGTATGTGGCCAATCATGTGGCATACTGTTTAACATGCATGAAAGTCAAGGCCGAGCATTTCCGTGCAGCTGGTGGACTGCTACCACTGGAAATTCCAGAATGGAAGTGGGATAGCATCGGTATGGACTTTATCATGGGATTGCCCAGACTAGGAGTGGTATGGATGCAATTTGGGTAATGGTGATCGATTGACTAAGTCGGCTCACTTTTGCCGATTAAGAGTACATGGTCAGTGGATGTTGGCTGCTCTATATTAAGGAAGTAGTTAGACTACATGGGGTTCCATCTAGCATAATATCAGATCGGGACCCTAGATTTACTTCACACTTCTGGAAGGGTTTGCAAGCAGCAATGGTACTAAACTAAACTTTAGTACTGCCTTCCATCCTCAGACTGATGGAAAAACTGAAAGGACCAATCAAATTGTGGAGGATATGCTTCGTGCTCTGGTACTGGATTTCAAAGGTCGGTGGATGATCAGTTGTACTGATGGAGTTTGCTTATAACAACAGCTATCAGGCTAGTATCAAAATGGCTCCATTTGAAGCCTTATATGGCAGGAGTTGCAGATCACCCTTTGTTGGGAAGAGGTTGGGGAGAACCAATGGGTTGGACCCGACTTGATTGAGGCAACTGTCCGGAAGGTTCAGATTGTCAGGGAACGTCTGAAGATAGCACAATCCAGGCAGAAAAGTTATGCAGATAAGAGAAGGAGGGAACTGGAATTCCAGGTTGGCGAACATGTGTTCTTGAAGGTCTCACCTTCAAGGGGAATACAACGATTTGGGATCAAAGGAAAACTAAGTCCCAGATTCATAGGGCCATTTGAAATTCTGGAAAGAATTGGTCAGGTGGCGTATAGACTTGCACTACATCCGCAACTGGCAAACGTGCATAATGTGTTCCACATATCCATGCTGCGGAAGTACCTATTCAATGCTGACCATGTAATTGACCACGAGGACTTGGAGATTCGGGAGGACCTGACTTATGAAGAGAAGCCGATCAAACTGTTGGATCGGAAGATTCAGCGACTCAGGAATCGTACCATACCTATGGTGAAGGTTCAATGGAGTCGAGACGGAGTCACTAATGCTACCTGGGAAACAGAGGAGAGAATGAAGAAAAATCACTCGGAACTATTCTCAAGTACGAACTACACCATTACGCGTAAATTGGGGACCAAATTCTTAAGTGGGGGAGGATGTAACACCCCGAAAATTTAGCAATTTAAAACTTCAGAAATATAGAGGGATAAAAATAAATAATCGTATTGGAGACTTCCAACACCATGTAATATGAACCATCAACAAAAAGGCCTATAGAACACATTTGGCCCAAGGATATGAATGAACTGGACAGAGAATTACCCAGAAATTCGTGTATGTAATTATGCAATAATTAGAGAGGGCAATTAGGGTTAAAGATGGTGATTAGTCATGAAAGGTAAGCCAAAACCGAACTCAATCCCAATTGGTGGTTTCCTAAACCTTTGCTACCTCTTTTGGGTAAGGAATCCCAGATTTCCTGGAAACTAGGAAACAGAGCTCGTAGCCCTTTCCTAGTGTCATTAGGACTTTTAACAACATCCTAAAACTATAAGAACTCATCCCTAAACTCTGGGGAATGGTTAACAACGAAGTTGGGTCGTTGGAGGCAAGCAAGAACTTCTGAGGAGCAGGAGAAAGGCTGGGAGTCCGTAGCTTCATCCCCTGCATCTTCTGTTGCATCCAGAACATCAACGGGTTTTAGATCTTCGTAAAGGTAGGTGTTCTCGGGCCAAGATTAAAGAAAACCAATACCATCATGTAGTTCTTTGAGTCTAGGTTCATTTGCAATTGGTTTGATTGGTTTTCATGGAGTATTCATCGTGTATTGGTGATTTTCCCGAAGTCTTGCACAGTTAGGGCTTTTCTCGTTTGTCATATTGTGCACACGATTCAAGACCGAATTTGACTAAACTTTCTTCATGAACGTTGTTCCCATTGCAGTCACGATCATCTTCTATGTTGGACGTTTTGTCTAAAAATCCTTCGTTAGAGAGTTATGAGCATGATAAGAGAGTCTCTGCAGGATACTGCAATTTCGGGCTACTATTGACTTTTTGTTCTCCTATGTTTTCTCGGGATTCGAGATCGAATTGATTAAACCTCAACATCAAAGTTCTGCTACTAGTTGTCCTCTTCATTTCATGTTGAACGTTTTGTCTAAATGTCACTCGTTATAGAGTATAAGAGGTGGAAGTGGATCACTGCACTGCAGTCATGTGTTTTTGTCTGGAAGGGGCACTCGTGTCGACCTGACCTGAACTCGTGTCGACCTGCTGTCCCAAAACAGCCCAGAAAGTGTTCTGGGAAGCCCTCTAGTGTCGACACAGTCCCATCTCGTGTCGACACACTCCCCCAGTTTGACCAGAAAGTGCTGGGAAGCTGATCTAGTGTCGACACCACCTGTGCTAGTGTCGACACACTGTCCCATATTGGTAAGGGGTTTTCTGGAAGCTGTCTCTAGTGTCGACACTACTTGATCTCGTGTCGACACTACTTGACCTTTTTGCCTTGTATTTGATGCATTGTGTCGACACTACCTGAACTAGTGTCGACACTACCTGACCAGTTTTGCATGATTTTGTCTTGTGTTTGGAGCATGGTGTTGACACCTTGATCTAGTGTCGACACTACCCTTACAAGATTTTTGTATAATTGGGTCTAATCATCTCATGATGTCTACAAGCATGTACATGATGATATATAGTATGCATGGACTTAAAATAAATCAAACCATTAAAGGAAATAGTAATGATGTGAATATGATTCTAATGTGTAATTTGATTGTTCTTATGATCATTGGATTATCTTGTGATCTTGCTTATTGTCAATTGATAAGATAAGAATATGATATGAATGTGGGGATGAATACATGATTAGTATGGTCATATTAGTGGTGTTAAAGTTATGATTTGCATATAAGTTTCATGGTTACATGTTTTCCGATGTTCAAATAATTATTGTCATATGCATACATGTTAGGAAAGCACATGTTCTACATATGATCTGTCTTTAGAAACATCCTCTTGTCAAGTCATTAATGAATTATGAAACATAAGATACGTCGTTATCCTGCCTTGTTCTTTTGAGTGTTGTCATTCCTTGACTCTATGAATGATCATGTCCTTTTACTATGAGCTTATCATTGAAACTCTGTGGCCATAATTGAATAGTTTGTTTGGCACAACGTGGGACCTCGGTCCATTTGACCAATGCCTGTGCAATAAGGCCCTGTCTGGTCCTGGGGAGGAGCACCCCAACGTACTTTTAACCGCGGGAGTATGGACTTTGGTGCGGGCATGGCACTGATACGATATGCAAGATTTGTGTGAATGTGCCTTGTATGATATGATAAGTCTGATTTGATCTGATAAGATATGATTGATATGATACGTCTGTTCACGTGAATACGTGATATCTGTGAATATGGCCAATCTCTTTTGATATGATCCTATTCATGAAATATCTGTCCATTGTATATGAAATTCGACATTTTGATCTGATATGATATCCGTTCTATTCTGCTATTCAATCTGTTAGTATTGCATGCATTGTCATCATATTCACATGCATATCTGCCTATTTGAAAATGTTAATCATGTATACCAGTGCCCGCACGTTATTGAGATGTAAATCCTACTGAGCTAGTTCGCTCACCCCTATCATCCTGCCCTTTTCAGGTAGTGATGAGGAACGGTGGAGTCGGATGGGACTGGACAAGAGTGACGAGCACCCGTCCTAGAATAGATGACAGTTTAGAAATAGAAATGAGTAGTCTATGTAATAGTGAAACTTTCTGGAAGTTATTTGAATAATGGACCCTTTGGTTAATCTTTCTTGTAAGGTTGTATCTAGTTGAATGAAATGAAATAAAGAGTAACTTTGAGGATATTATTATGATTTGAAAAGTGTTATTATATTCATATTGTGACTCTGCGCTATTCAACTGTGATACGTTGTTTGTATCGTTCACGTCCCCTGGTATTATTCCGCTGCTAAATATCGGGGCGTGACACACCATGTGCCCCCACGGGAAGAGGAACGCTCGGCTGGCCTGTCCACCTCTCCCTAACCGCCTGGATGAGTGGGGGGTCAATGAAGAACGGCTCGATCTCCAAGATCGAGCCTAAGCCCATCTCCGGACCTCTCCTTCTGGAAATCTGGAAGGCTTGGTACGCTGCCACAACAGGGGCCACATCGTCCGCGGCCGCATTATACCCTGAAAAATCAAGAAAGCCCAAAGTTAAAACTATCAAAAACAACTGAGCAGAAAGAAGCAGCTTCTGGCTTGAATCGCGTCCAGCACAGCCTTCGCGGTTCAGTCCCTAATTGGCGTCCACCTAGGTGGTCGCGATTTAAATCAAATCGCGACGCCCTAAGGCGACGCGATTTGGGGACATGAATCGCGTCGTCTGAACTCGACGCGATTCATTCCACCCTTCTTCCCCGCGCCCGGCGCACCCTCCTCTCTTCTCCGTCTCTCACCCATGGGAAGGAAAGAGGGGGGGAGAGGGAGCACTTACCGTATCGGGCCGCGCCGGGAGATCGCGCCCCTGCCGCCCTCGCTGTCGCGCCGCCCACAGATCCTCCTCCTCGGCTGCCACCTCCGCCGCCCCTTCCGGCGTGCTCCCACCGCCATTGTCGCCGTCGCCGCCACTGTCGCCTCCCTCGACCGCCGGCACGAGTGTGAGCTCGGTGCCGACGATCGCCTCCGTCGAGCCGCCGCTCGACGACGCCGGCATGCCCTCCACCGCGCCCTCCACCGTGGCCTCCGCCGGACCCCGCCGCCGCTTCGCCGCCACCCTTTTCCCCATCGGATGAGAGAGTGAGAGAGTGAGAGAGTGAAGAGAGTAAAGGGAAGGAAGAGTGAAGAGAGTGAGAGGATGAAGTGAGTGAGCGAGGGTGTAAGAGAACGAGAGGGAAGGAGAGTTGAGAAGCCGGGGGAAGAAGGCGCGCGACAGCTTTCAAACTGACTTGAATCGTGTCCATTACAGACGCCGCGATTTATCTTTGAAAAAGACGTCCAGTCTGGCGGACGCGAATCTCAAACCGCCATAAGTAAAGGCGTCTGCACCGTACGCCGCGATTCAGAAGTCATCATGACCCTGACGAATTGTCAGGGGCGCGAAATTTGAAACTTTGATACCGGCGGTCCTTGTCGTCGCGATTCAGAAGTAATGATGACGGCCGTACGGCTCTACGCGCGCAGGTTTCAAGGATTCCTTATTCGCGGGCTCTACGCCTCTGGTGTCGATTCGAATGGGGTGTTACAAGCGATTCCGATAACCGAGCGAAAAGTTATGCCTGTTTGAGCGAAGCGGTGTCCATATGCGATCGCATCGGCAGCCTGCGACCACGCTCCCATTGAGGAATTTGGGCGCCGGACCGGAAAATCTCGAATGCGACCATTTAACCGACCGGGTCGAAGTGCCGATTCTGAATTGGGGTCTCGCGGGCAGTTCCGACCCCCGGGCGAATAAATATCTGCGTCCGACCGGAGGGTACGGCAGTCAGTGTACTAGTACACACGCTCCGAGGGGGATTTAGGCCCTGAAACGGAATTCAGCGAAACCAACGCCTTGTCGACCGTCTCGGAGTGCCGATTCCGAATTGTGGTCATGTAAGCGATTCTGATGCCCATGTGGAAAGTTATGCCCAATTCTTTCGCTGAAGGGTTGGAATAAACCAGAGGGGGTGACTATATCGGCGATGTTCAGGCACCATATCCACGACCCGGAGAGGAGATCTCGCGTCGAGTTGAACACGACTTCCGATCGTTGTGACTGGCCGGCTCCGCGTGTGGGCTCTGCCAGCGAGTCGCGTAATCGAGGGTGTCGCTACTGCCAAAAAACCTTGGAATAGGGGTGATCGTCGGCTAGAATCGTAATTTTGGAGTGCGAAACGAAGGATTCTAGACACCGAAATGACATCTTATGGCCTGAGGCAATACAGAAGGCGTCGAGCACCTCTGAGTGCCGATCCGAATTGGGGTCTTATGAGCGATTCCGATAACCGAGCGAAAAGTTATGCCTGTTTGAGCGAAGCGTTGTCGTATGCGATCGCATCGGCAGTCTGCGACTGCGCTCCCGGAGAGGAATGGGCGCCGGACCGGAAATCTCCGAATGCGACCATTTACCGACGGGTCGAAGTGCCGATCTGAATGGGGTCTCGCGGGCGTTCCGACCCCCGGGCGATTAAATATCTGCGTCCGACCGAAGGGTACGACAGTCGGTGTACTAGTACACACGCCCCGGAGGAAATTCTGGCCCCGAAATGGAATTCAGCGAAACCAACGCCTTGTCGACCGTCTCGGAGTGCCGATTCCGAATTGTGGTCACATAAGCGATTCTGATGCCCATGTGGAAAGTTATGCCCAATTGTTTCGCTGAAGGGGTGGGAATAAACCCGAGGGGGTAACTATATCGGCGATGTTCGGGCACCTATATCCACGACCTGGGGAGGAGATCTCGCGTCGAGTTGAACACGACTTCCGATCGCTATGACTGGGCGGCTCCACGTGTGCGCTCCGCTAGCGATTCGCGTAATCGAGGGAGTCGCTACTGCCAAAAAACCTTGGAATAGGCGAGATCATCGGCTAGAATCGCAATTTCGGAGTGCAAAATGAAGGATTTTATACCCCGAAACGACATCTTATGGCCTGAGGCAACAAGGGGGCATCGAGCGCCTCTGAGTGCCGATTCCGAATTAGGGTCTTATAAGCGATTTCGATAACCGAGCGAAAAGTATGCCTGTTGAGCGAAGCGGTGTCCGTATGCGATCGCATCGGCAGCCTGCGACCGCGCTCCCAGAGAGGAATTGGGCGCCGGACCGGAAATCTCTGAATGCGACCATTACCGACCGGGTCGAAGTGCGATTCTGAATTGGGGTTTCGGGGTGGATCCGACCCCCGGGCGAATAAATATCTGCGTCCGACCGGAGGGTACGGCAGTCGGTGTACTAGTACACAAGCTCCGGGGGGAATTTTGGCCCCGAAACGGAATTCAGCGAAACCAACGCCTTGTCGACCGTCTCAGAGTGTCGATTCCGAATTTTGGTCATGTAAGCGATTCTGATGCCCGTGTGGAAAGTTATGTCCAATTCTTTTGCTAAAGGGGTGTGATAAACGGAGGGGGTGGGACTATATTGGCGATGTTCGGGCACCCATATCCATGACCTGGGGAGGAGATCTCACGTCGAGTTGAACACAACTTCGATCGTTTGACTGGGTGCTCCGCGTGTGGGCTCCGCCAGCGAGTCGCGTAATCGAGGGAGTCGCTACTGCCAAAAAATCTTGGAATAGGGGTGATCGTCAGCTAGAATCGTATTTTGGAGTGCAAAACGAAGGATTTTAGATCCTGAAACGACATCTTATGGCCTGAGGCAATATGATGGCGTCGAGCGCCTCTGAGTGCCGATTCCGAATTGGGTAACCGAGCGAAAAGTTATGCATGTTTGAGCGATGCGGTGTCCGTATGCGATCGCATCGGCAGCCTGCAACCGCGCTCTAGGAGAGGAATTTGGGCGCCGGACCGGAAATCTCCGAATGCGACCATTTACCGACCGGGTCAAAGTGTCAATTCTGATTTGGGGTCTCGCGGGCGGTTCCGACCTCCGGGCGAATAAATATCCGCGTCCGACCAGAGGGTACGGCAGTCGGTGTACTAGTACACACGCTCCGGGGGGAATTTTTGCCCCGAAACAGAATTCAGCGAAACAGCGCCTTGTCGACCGTCTCGGAGTGCCGATTCCGAATTGTTGTCACATAAGCGATTCTAATGCCCGTGTGGAAAGTTATGTCAAATTCTTTCGCTGAAGGGGTGGGAATAAACCGGAGGGGGTGACTATATCGGCGATGTTCGGGCACCCATATCCACGACCTGGGGAGGAGATCTCGCGTCGAGTTGAACACGACTTCCGATCGTTGTGACTGGGCGGCTCCGCGTGTGGGCTCCGCCAGCGATTCGCGTAATCGAGGGAGTCGCTACTGCCAAAAAACCTTGGAATATGGGTGATCGTCGGCTAGAATCGCAGTTTTGGAGTGCGAAACGAAGGATTCTATACCCCAAATTGACATCTTATGGCCTAAGGCATTAAGGGGGCGTCGAGCGCCTCTAAGTTCTGATTCCGAATTGGGGTCTTATGAGCGATTCCGATAACCGAGCTAAAAGTTATGCCTGTTTGAGCGAAGCGGTGTCTGTATGCGATCGCATCGGCAGTGTGCGACCGCGCTCCCAGAGAGGAATTTGGGCACCGGACCGGAAATCTCCGAAGGCGACCAATTACCGACCGGGTCGAAGGGCCGATTCTAAATTGGGGTCTCGCGAGCGGTTCCTTCCCCGGGCGAATAAATATCCGCGTCTGACAGGAGGGTACGGCAGTCGGCGTACTAGTACACACGCTCCGGGAGGAATTTTGGCCCCGAAATGAAATTCAGTGAAATTAACGCCATGTCAACCGTCTCGGACTGCCGATTCCGAATTGTGGTTACATAAGCGATTCTGATGCCCATGTGGAGAGTTATGCCCAATTCTTTCACTGAAGGGGTTGGAATAAACCGGAGGGGGTGACTATATCGGCGATGTTCGGGCACCTATATCCACGACCTGGGGAGGAGATCTCACGTCGAGTTGAACACGACTTCCGATCACTGTGACTGGGCGGCTCCACGTGTGGGTTCCGCCAGTGATTCGCGTAATCGAGGGAGTCGCTACTGCCAAAAAACCTTGCAATAGAGGAGATCATCGGCTAGAATCACAATTTCGGAGTGCGAAACGAAGGATTTTATACCCCGAAACGACATCTTATGGCCTGAGGCAACAAGGGGCCTTCGAGCGCCTCTGAGTGCCGATTCCGAATTGGGGTCTTATAAGCGATTCTGTTAACCGAGTGAAAAGTTATGCCTGTTTAAGCGAAGCAGTGTCCGTATGCGATCGCATCGGCAGCCTGCGACCGCGCTCCCAGAGAGAAATTTGGGCGCCGGACCGTAAATCTCAGAATGCGACCATTTACCGACCGGGTCGAAGTGCCGATTCTGAATTGGGGTCTCGCGGGCGGTTCCGACCCCCCGGCGAATAAATATCTGCGTCCGACCGGAGGGTACGGAAGTCGGTGTACTAGTGCACACGCTCCGGGGGGAATTTGGCTTGCGAAACGGAATTCCGCAAAACCAGTGCCTTGTCGACCATCTCGGAGTGCCGATTCCGAATTGTTGTCACATAAGCGATCTGATGCCCGTGTGGAAAGTTATGCCAAATTCTTTCGCTGAAGGGGTGGGAATAAACCGCAGGGGGTGACTATATCGGTGATGTTCGGGTCACCCCTATCCACGACCTGGGGAGGAGATCTCGCATCGAGTTGAACACGACTTCCGATCGTTGTGACTTGGCGGCTCCGCGTGTGGGCTTCGCCAGTGATTCGCGTAATCGAGGGTGTTGCTACTGCCAAAAAACCTTGGAATAGGGTGATCGTCGGCTAGAGTCGCAATTTCGGAGTGCGAGACGAAGGATTTAGACCCCGAAACGACATCTACGGCCTGAGGCAATAACGTCGAGCGCCTGTGAGTGCCGATTTCGAATTGGTGTCTTATAAGCGATTCTGATAACCGAGCGAAAAGTTATGCCGTTTGAGCGAAGCGGTGTCCATATGCGATCGCATCGGCAGCCTGCGACCGCGCTCCCAGAGAGGAATTTGGGCGCTGGACCGAAAATCTCCGAATGTGACCATTTACCGACCGGGTCGAAGTGCCGATTCTGAATTGGGTTCTCGCGGACGGTTCCGACCCCCCGGCGAATAATATCTGCGTCCGCCGGAGGGTACGACAGTCGGTGTACATAGTACACACGCTCCGGGGGGAATTTGGCTGCGAAACGGAATTCCGCAAAACAGTGCCCTTGTCGACCATCTCGGAGTGCCGATTCCGAATTGTTGTCACATAAGCGATTCTGATGCCCGTGTGGAAAGTTATGCCAAATTCTTTCGCTGAAGGGGGGGAATAAACCGCAGGGGGTGACTATATCGGTGATGTTCGGGCACCCATATCCACGACCTGGGGAGGAGATCTCGCATCGAGTTGAACACGACTTCCGATCGTTGTGACTTGGCGGCTCCGCGTGTGGGCTTCGCCAGTGATTCGCGTAATCGAGGGTGTTGCTACTGCCAAAAAACCTTGGAATAGGGTGAATCGGCTAGAGTCGCAATTTCGGAGTGCGAGACGAAGGATTTTAGACCCCGAAACGACATCTACGGCCTGAGGCAATAACGTCGAGCGCCTGTGAGTGCCGATTTCGAATTGGTGTCTTATAAGCGATTCTGATAACCGAGCGAAAAGTTATGCCGTTTGAGCGAAGCGGTGTCCATATGCGATCGCATCGGCAGCCTGCGACCGCGCTCCCAGAGAGGAATTTGGGCGCTGGACCGAAAATCTCCGAATGTGACCATTTACCGACCGGGTCGAAGTGCCGATTCTGAATTGGGGTCTCGCGGACGGTTCCGACCCCCCGGCGAATAAATATCTGCGTCCGACCGGAGGGTACGACAGTCGGTGTACATAGTACACACGCTCCGGGGGGAATTTTGGCCACGGAACGGAATTCAGCGAAACCAGCGCCTTGTCGACCGTCTCAGAGTGCCGATTCCGAATTGTGGTCACATAAGCGATTCTGATGCCCGTGTGGAAAGTTATGCCCAATTCTTTCGCTGAAGGGGGGGAATAAAACGGAGGGGGTTACTATATCGGCGATGTTCGGGCACCCATATCCACGACCTGGGGAGGAGATCTCGCGTCGAGTTGAACACGACTTCCGATCGTTGTGACGGGCGGCTCCACGTGTGGGCTCCGCCAGAGATTCGCGTAATCGAGGGAGTCGCTACTGCCAAAAAACCTGGAATATGGGTGATCGTCGGCTAGAATCGTAATTTCGGAGTGCGAAACAAAGGATTTTATACCCCGAAACGACATCTTATGGCCTGAGGTAGCAAGAGGGCATCGAGCGCCTTTGAGTGCCGATTCCGAATTGGGGTTATAAGCGATTCGATAACCGAGCGAAATGTTTTGCTATTTGAGCGAAGCGGTGTCCGTATGCGATCGCATCGGCAGCCTACGACTGCGCTCCCGGAGAGGAATTTTGGCGCCGGACCGGAAATCTCGAATGCGACCATTATCGACCGGTCGAAGTGCCGATTTTGAATTGGGGCCTCGCGGGCGGTTTCAACCCCCGGGCGAATAAATATCTGTGTCCGACCGGAGGTTACGGCAGTCGGTGTACTAGTACACACGCTCCGGGGGAATTTTGGCCACGGAACGGAATTTCGCGAAACCAGCATCCTGTCGACCGTCTCGGAGTGCCGATTCCGAATTGTGGTTACATAAGCGATTCTGATGCCCGTGTGGAAAAGTTATGCCCAATTCTTTCGCTGAAGGGGTGGGAATAAACTGTAGGGGATGACTATATCGACGATGTTCGGGTACCCATATCCATGAACGGCAGGAGATCTCGCGTCGAGTTGAACACGACCTCCGATCATTGTGACTGGGCGGCTCCGCATGTGGGCTTCGCCAGCGATTCGCGTAATCGAGGGAGTCTCTACTACCAAAAAACTTGGAATAGGGGTGATCGTCGGCTAGAATCACAATTTCAGAGTGTGAAACGAAGGATTTTAGACCCCGAACAGACATCTTATGGCCTGAGGCGATAAGGGTCCGTCGAGCGCCTCTGAGTGCCGATTCCGAATTGGGGTCTTATAAGCGATTCCGATAATCGAGCGAAACGTTATGCTTATTTGAGCGAAGCGGTGTCCGTATGCGATCGCATCGGCAGCCTGCGACCGCGCTCCCGGAGAGGAATTTGGGCGCCGGACCGGAAATCTCCGAATGCGACCATTTACGGAACGGGTCGAAGTGCCGATTCTGAATTGGGGTCACGCGGGCGGTTCCGACCCCCGGGCGAATAAATATCCACGTCCGACCGAAAGGTACGGCAGTCGGTGTACTAGTACACCACGCTCTGGGGTGAATTTTTGCCCCGAAACGGAATTCAGCGAAACCAACGCCTTGTAGACCATCTTGGAGTGCCGATTCCGAATTGTGGTCACATAAGCGATTCTGATGCCCATGTGGAAAGTTATGCCCAATTCTTTCGCTGAAGGGGTGGGAATAAATCGGAGGGTGACTATATCGGCGATGTTCGGGCACCCATATCCACGACCTGGGGAAGAGATCTCGCGTCGAGTTAAACATGACTTCCGATCGTTGTGACTGGGCGGCTCCGCGTGTGGCTCCGCCAGCGATTCTTGTAACGAGGGAGTCGCTACTGCCAAAAAACCTTGGAATGGGGTAGGGGTGATCGTCGGCTAGAATCGCAATTTCGGAGTGCGAAACGAAGGATTTTAGACCCCGAAACGATCTTATGGCCTAAGACAGTAAGGGGGCGTCGAGCGCCTCTGAGTGCCGATTCTGAATTGGGGTCTTATACGCGATTCCGATAACCGAGCGAAAAGTTATGCTTATTTGAGCGAAACGGTGTCCGTATGCGATCGCATCGGCAGCCTGCGACTGCGCTCCCGCAGAGGAATTTTGGCGCCGGACCGGAAATCTACGAATGCGACCATTTATCGACCGAGTCGAAGTGCCGATTCTGAATTGGGGCCTCGCGGGCGGTTTCGACCCCGGGTGAATAATATCCGCGTCCGACCAGGGTACGGTAGTCGGTGTACTAGTACACACGGTCCGGGGGGAATTTTTGCCACGAAATGGAATTTGCAAAACCAGCATCATGTCGACCGTCTCGGAGTGCTAATTCTGAATTGTGGTCACATAAACGATTCTGATTCCCATGTGGAAAGTTATGCCCAATTCTTTCGCTGAAGGGGTGGGGATAAACCGGAGGGGGGTGACTATATCGTCGATGTTCGGGCACCCATATCCACGACTGGGGAGGAGATCTCGCATCGAGTTGAACATGACTTCCGATCGTTGTGACTGGGCGGCTCCGCGTGTGGGCTCCGCCAGCGATTCGCGTAATCGAGGGAGTCGCTACTGCTTAAAAACCTTGGAATATGGGTGATCGTCGGCTAGAATCGCAATTTCGGAGTACGAAATGAACGATTTTAGACCCCGAAACGACATCTTATGGCCTGAGGCAATAAGGGGGCGTCGAGCGCCTCTGAGTGCTGATTTCGAATTGGGGTCTTATAAGCGATTCCGATAACCGAGAAAGACGTTATGCCTGTTTGAGCGAAGCAGTGTCCGTATGCGATCGCATCGGCAGCCTGCGACCGCGCTCCCAGAGAGGAATTTTGGCGCCGGACCGGAAATCTACGAATGCGAACATTTATCGACGGGGTCGAAATGCCGATTCTGAATTGGGGCCTCACGTGCGATTTCGACTCCGGGTGAATAAATATCCACGTCCGACCGGAGGGTACGGCAGTCGGTGTACTAGTACACACGCTCGGGGCGGATTTTGGCCCGCGGAACGGAATTTCGCAAACCAGCGCCTTGTCGACCGTATCGAAGTGCCGATTCCGAATTGTGGTCACATAAGCGATTCTGATGCCCAT
>JACBKR010005427.1:0-19038 GCA_014218235.1 Colocasia esculenta | reverse complement strand
CCGCCCCCATTCCAGTCAACAAGGATCCCGTAACCTCCGGACCACGTCTTCGACCCACTTACCATAATCCTACCCGTGGAACCTCTATAAAAGGGAGAGATCTCCTCCACACCTAAGGTACGCAACTCTAGCCCAAGAGTCCTTTCTGAGCCGAGTTCTCGAACTGACTTGAGCGTCGGAGTCTCTTCCCACCGAGGTCCCTCGGTGGTCTTGCAGGTAGGAGCTCAGCTGCATCGTCTCCCTCGCACCTACGTCCCTTGGGAGCAACTCGGCCTCGGTCGACTCTATTATCGTAGCAGTAACAATAATGTTAGTGCTTAATTGTAGTATGTGAAACAAGTAAATACTGGTAGAAATAATCACATAGAGTGCACAGAAATTTTATCCTGTTTTAGCCCTTCCTATATGGAACCCCTACATCCAGTCCTCAAGACCACTTGGATTTCACTAACTATCAAGAACACTTGACCTTCTCACAACCTGAGAGGGTATTTACAAGCCACTCCTCTGAAGCTAGTCTTCCCTTCACCAGGGGTAATACACGCACCTATAATAGCAAGTCTTCCCTTTACAGAGGGGCACTACTGGGAACAAACCCACTACTGATTATAACACTAAAAAGATTACAGTGTCTCTGCTCAAGGAGTGAGCAGACAGAATCAGAAATTGATACAAGATAAGAATGACTGCTCTAAAACTTTTTCTGACTCAAAGTGGAGGACTGAGAATGTAGTAAACCCGAAAAATTTCATATTTAAAAATTTAAAATAATAATTTCTATAAAAACGGAATAATAGAAACATACGTACCATTATCGTATGTGCAAGAACACATCTAAAAATTTCGTAAAAATTGTAAATCAACTCCAAATATTATCCCTAAGTGTTCAACGAACGAATTCATGCAATAAAAAATCCAATTGGCCAAACGTACGTCACAACGTGACTAATTATCCAAATTAGGAAGCTAAGTCGAAAACCGTTAACATGGAAAAATAACACGCCATAAATTAAACGAACTGTCGAGAGATTTCCAACATCATGAAATGAATAACCATTATCGGGTTTGGACCAATGGACCTCTCATAGCCCATGAATAAATTCAAATAAGAAAATGTAATAAAAATCATAACTCTATTATTCCCTAATTAAAAGGGACAAAACCTAATAAGATAAATTCCAATAAATAATGGGCTTGGTTAAATTGACTCATTAGAATTTAGTGGTCCCAAAATAAAGATTTAAAAAGAAGAATAATGGGAAAATTCCCTAAATTCGCAACTTAAATTTACTTAAATAGAAAAGAGACATTTAATGTATTAAATAAGCAATTTGAGATGAATTGGATTCCTAAACCTACCCATATGGTTTAGCACACGAATTTAGACCTCAACCTAACCCAAATAGAAGTTGGAAAGCAAGGAAGAAAAAAGGAGTTAGGAATCTCGTAATTAAAGAGAAATTTGAGTAGTAGTAGGAATATGAACCCTTACTAGCTTAAATATTTCTTAACTCTCCATGGCCGGCCCTGAAACTTTGTTGGGGCTTGCTGGACGTGGAGAGAAGGTCAAGGAGGAGGAGAATTCGTGGGAGAAGGCTCTCTCAAGCATCTTCCTTTGTTCTTCAAGTTCTAGCCCTAGAAGAGTAAAACGACTAAGGTAGGCATTCTCACGAGCAAAACAAATTAAATCCATCTGTAGATTGTTCCATACATCAGGAACAAAAGCCCTCTTGTTTCACTCTTTTTCATCGAGCCAATATTTTGATCTCTATTTTTGAAATTCTGCAAATATGATGAACCCGACCCTTCTTCTTTATTCTTGATCTCCATGTATACTCAACCTCGTGCTCTCAAATTTTAACTAGAGTTACTGATGGATGTTAGACATCTTTTGCCCATAACCCTAATTTTTATCCATCCTTTGTCACGAATTAAATCTTGCATGATTTCGACAATGTACTGTTGCGGTTTAACCTTGACTTGTGTTACAAGTTCCATACCTCTTTGTGGAGTCGTTTTTAGACCAAGTGTTCAACAGAGAACTTGTTACCTCATGTGTCTACTTTCATTTGGCACTGTTTCCCCAATTTTGTTGACTATAGTGAGAGTATTAGTCCGAACATTAACACTGTGTCAGATTCACATAGTCAGTCACAATACGTTTTATTACCTAGTCAAACGACCTTTGTTTCTCAATTATTTGCTACTGTAAAAGTATTGGAAGTAATCTAACTAACAAAGGTGGTTTCACTCGATTTGGATCACCCTAGCATTTGTTTTGATTTTTCAAACCCACAGGTGTCAAACCCAATCCAAGTCGGAGTTGGAAATAGGTAGAAAAAGCAACCCAAACGTCATTTTCAGGTAGCGACAGGTCGACACGTTGCTACCATAACGTGACAACATCATGGTCGCGACCCATACCAAAAATCAGGCTGTTTCGTGGTCTTTTTCAGAAGGCGACAAGATCATGGTCGCCTTCATGTTCTGAAGGCGACAGGCATTGTGTCGCCTTCTGCCTATGTCCACTTAATTGGCCATAACGTTTTCTATAGACCTCGGATTGACGAGCCGTTTTCTTTACTGGATTCCTCATTCAAAGGGCTTCAATATGGTATATCATGTGTGAGATTTGAATAAAAAATAAATGAGTTATGACCTAAGGAGTGAAGGGATGGGACAATAATTGCCTTCTAAGGGGCATACATCTTGGTTTCCATCGTTTTGTGTCGTTCTTTGCATGTGTGAGTTGATCTCTTCTAAGAAGGTTCTAGAAAGTCTTAACATGCATTTTTCAACCCATATAAAGTTAAAACATGTTTACAAAATTTTAATTGATTTTAAGTTCATGATCATGCTCTCTACTTGCCGTTATCCACTTCTTGCCTTGTTGTTATCAAACTTGCTAAAAACACATGTTATAAAATGGAGTCATATGAATGATTTAAAATGTAATAACACGACATCTTTCTATCTATGATTTCTCTCACACGTTCACACACTTGAACCATCCAATATGGCTTGACTTCGCACAAAATCTCATAATGTATCTGGTAATTTATTGCAATAACGTATTTAATTGCCTATTTTAAAGGACTTGTATTCGTTTCTTGCATTGTTTCATACCGTATCGACGCTCCACTGTTCTAGATTCCTCGAGAACGTCAGTACTTGTTTTATATACACACTTTACTTGGCTTGTAGTGAACTCTCTGTCGGATATTCCTTTCGCCGGACTAGTGAACCCTTGCACAAGACCTCCGTAAGTCTCCTCTGTCCATGGATTCCCACATGGTCGACGAGCTGGTTGTACCCTAACCCTATGATACCTCTAGGGATCAGAAGATCCGTATGGCCTTAGATTGTTCTCTCGTTCTTATCTTGAATCACGCCAGACCTCTGGACCTGTGCATAATGAGGCCAGCGGAAAGGTTGTGTTCCACTTGACTGCCAACACCGTACGCGCGTGTTGTGCAACTGTTACTATCGCTCGTTACTCGACGTTCCATGTGCAATGACCATAAGATCTCATCTATGGTATACTCGCTCGTCTACTCATATTCACGTTCACTCTACTATCCCGTCTCTCTCGTCTATTCATCTAGCACTCTCTTGTTACCCTTTGAGCTGTGTGGCTCCTATCATTTGTGCTATTTCGTGACTGTCTAGCGCTATAATATGGGTCTTGTGACTCTACTGTACTCAATATCAAATGCATACTGTGCAGGGCACGGAGAGTGTCTGAGGGGCTCCAATCTAGTCCTGGGGGCAGAGAGCCACCCGAAAATACCTGCAGGGGCTATTGACGGTGTTCTGCATTGCACCGGTTCTGACTATACTATCTGGCTAGACATCTAATTGTTACTATTCGTCTGAGGAGTTCAGACGTACTGTACTATTTTTGTGCTATTACTGTGCTAGCACTGACTGTTATAACATTAGTCTGAGGAGTTCAGACGTAATGTACTATCGTGAAACGGCTACTGTCCAAAGTGACTATTGTCGTACTCTACTAGTGCACTGTTGTGCAACCATACACGCTATCTCGTTACACGCTATCTTGTCATACGCTCTACTTGCTCTACTTGATACTTGCTATCTTGAGTTATTGCGTTCTATCATGACCTGATCACATCAAAGTGCCATTACTATTTCGATTGGCGAAAGTTAATCAAAAGTGCTATACTATCTCGATTGATGTAAATCAATCAAAGTGCAATTTACTCTTACATGACCATCTACTATCATCTCTTCTTGCTATACATGTTGCTTGCTATTCTTGACAATATCGTTACTTGCTATTGTTGTTATCATTTTCTATCGTGACTTGATTTTATCATCGTGCTATACTTGATTCATCTGTTATTCGAACCATGTTACTTGTGCTATTACTTTCTCGACTTTACATGACTCTCTCTATCATTAGTTACTCTGCCATTTAAAGCATTAATCATTGAAAGCCTGCTTGCTATTGAGATTTAAGTCCTACTGGGCGTTATCGCTCACCCTTCGTTATTTGTTATTGTGTCTCAGGTAAGTCGGACAATGACGTTACACACACCAATGGGATAGGACCCGAGTGATGAGTGACCCGGAGTCAAGTCATGAAGTTCCCTAGTACATGGAGTCTAGTAGTTATTGCTTTAGATTTCTTCAATGTAATGATGTCATTGAGCTTATGTGTGGCTCTGAATTAGTGGTTGTAATAGTCTTAGTGATTTATAATGAAATGAAGAGTTTATTTCCAATATTGTTTATTAGATGCTCTGATGTTTGCAAAGTATGCGTATTGTCGTTACCATACTCGTTGTTCGCGTCTCCCTCCGATTTATTCCGCTGCTAAATTGGAGGGGCGTGACAGTTGGTATCAGAGCCTAGGATGTCCTTATTAGGATATTTTAAGTCTAGGATGTTCTAGATGAACTGCCATAACCGTGTCTAAGTCAACCACCATACCTATGTGAGAGATTGGGTAAAGCTTGGGGTTATGCTAGGAGCTTAACTATATGTATAAGTACCCTAAGTTTATGAAGGAAATTAATAAGTATTATTGCTCGCAGGAACTAGAGGAGATGGCTAGCGAGCATGCACCAATGCACGAATTGCAACAGACTGTACAGGGGTTAACTCAAGCCCTTAACAACGTAATTCAAGCAGGAGCAAGAAATGGGGCAGAAGACTTATATGGGAACTTTCAATGAATAAATCCCCCTAGGTTTAATGGAACTCCGGATCCCGATGAAGCTGAAAATTGGGTGAAGGCAATGGAACAGATCTTTAGGGTTATGCAATGTTCAGAGCAGGAGAAAGTCCTTCTGGCAACCTTCCAGTTGGACCGCGATGCTAGAACCTGGGGGAAGCTGCCAGTCGACAATTACCCAACATCAACATAGAGTGGGATAATTTTTAGAACTCTTCAACACCAATATTTTCCGAGAGGATTCGTGAGAAGAAGGCAAATGAATTCGCCAATTTAAAACAACGAATGATGTCTATAGCAGAATATGAAGTGCAATTTGAAAGACTAGCACAGTACGCACCACATTTGGTGAGTACAGAGAAGATGAGGCGAAGAGATTCCTAGAAGGGTTGAGACCTGTGTTCTGGAAAAATTGGCTCCACTAGACATTGAAGTATATTCAGTCATGGTATTGAGAGCTCAATTAGTAGAAGACACCATGGAACTTCTTGAAAAGATTCATAAGAAGAAAGTGTTGAAAAGGGAACGCGCCACTCATTCCAATGATAATAAAGAAAGAATACCATAGATAGCAAGAGAATGAAAGGGGAAGTGAAGCAAAAGGAATTCTGTAAATTTTGTAAGAAACCAGGGCATCAGATTGATAACTGTTGGAAGAAATTGGGCAGATGCTTGCGATGTGGAAGTCAACAACATCGAGTCATCGATTGTCCAACAAGAAGAACCAAACTCCACGCAAGGACGATTACAAGCCCTCGTAGATAGGAATCATGCCAATGAAGGCGGACAAGGTACCATCACTAACCCTTAGTTTGTTTTCATATTATTTTCACGATAGCAAAACCCTAAGTGGGGGAGATGATGATTGAAATATTTAGAATAAATTGCTATAGTTGTATCATATCATATGAATTTGGGGACCAAATTCTTGTTAAGTGGGGGAGGATGTAGTAACCCGAAAAATTTCATATTAAAAATTTAAAATAATAAATTTCTATAAAAATGGAATAATAGAAAATACGTACCATTATCGTATGTGCAAGAACACATCTAAAAATTTCGTAAAAATTGTAAATCAACTCCAATATTATCCCTAAGTGTTCAACGAACAAATTCATGCAATAAAAAATCCAATTGGCCAAACGTACGTCACAACGTGACTATTATCCAATTAGGAAGCTAAGTCGGAAAACGTTAACATGAAAAAATAACACGCCCATAAATTAAACGAACATGTCGAAGAGATTTCCAACATCATGAAATGAATAACCATTATCGGGTTTGGACCAATGGACCTCTCATAGCCTATGAATAATTCCAATAAGAAAATTAATAAAATCATAACTCTATTATTCCCTAATTAAAAAGGGAAAAACCTATAAGATAATTCCAATAAATAATGGGCTTGGTTAAATTGACTCATTAGAATTTAGTGGTCCAAAATAAGGATTTTAAAAAAGAATAATGGGAAAATTCCCTAAATTCGCAACTTAAATATTACTTAAATAGAAAAGAGACATTTAATGCATTAAATAAGCAATTTGAGATGGATTGGATTCCTAAACCTACCCCATATGGTTTAGCATGAATTTAGACCTCAACCTAACCCAATAGAAGTTGGAAAGCAAGGAAGGAAAGAAGGAGTTAGGAATCTCGTAATTAAAGAGAAATTTGAGTAGTAGTAGGAATAGAACCCTTACTAGCTTAATACTCTCTTAACTCTCCATGGCCGGCCCTGAAACTTTGCTGGGGCTTGCTGGACGTGGAGAGAAGTCAAGGAGGAGGAGAATTCGTGGAGAAAGGCTCTCTCAAGCATCTTCCTTTGTTCTTCAAGTTCTAGCCCTAGAAGAGTAAAACGACTAAGGTAGGCATTCTCACGAGCAAAACTCAATTAAATCCATCTGTAGATTGTTCCATACATCAAACAAAAGCCCTCTTGTTTCACTCTTTTTCATCGATCCAATCTTTGATCTCTATTTTGAAATTCTGCAAATATGATGAACCCGACCCTTCTTCTTTATTCTTGATCTCCATGTATACTCAACCTCGTGCTCTCAAATTTTAACTAGAGTTACTGATGGATGTTAGGCATCTTTTGCCCCTAAAAGCCCTAATTTTTATCCATCCTTTGTCACGAATTAAATCTTGCATGATTTGACAATGTACTGTTGCGGTTTAACCTTGACTTGTGTTACAAGTTCCATACCTCTTTGTGGAGTCGTTTTTAGACCAAGTGTTCAACAGAGAACTTGTTACCTCATGTGTCTACTTTTCATTTGGCACTGGTTTCCCCATTTTTGTTGACTATAGTGAGAGTATTAGTCCAAACATTACCACTGTGTCAGATTCACATAGTCAGTCACAATACGTTTTATTACCTAGTCAAACGACCTTTGTTTCTCAATTATTTGCTACTGTAGAAAGTATTGGAAGTAATCTAACTAACAAAGGTGGTTTCACTCGATTTGGATCACCCTAGCATTTGTTTTGATTTTTCAAACCCACAGGTGTCAAACCCAATCCAAGTCGAGTTGGAAATAGGTAGAAAAAGCAACCCAAACGTCATTTTTCAGGTAGCGACAGGTCGACACGTCGCTACCATAACGCGACAACATCATGGTCGCAACCCATACCAAAAATCAGGCCATTTCGTGGTCTTTTTCAGAAGGCGACAAGATCATGGTCGCCTTCATGTTCTGAAGGCGACAGGCACTGTGTCGCCTTCTGCCTATGTCCACTTATTGGCCATAACTTTTTCTATAGACCTCGGATTGACGAGCCTTTTCTTTGCTGGATTCCTCTTCCAAGGGCTTCAATATGGTATATTCATGTGTGAGATTTGAATAAAAAATCAATGAGTTATGACCTAAGGAAGTGAAGGGATGGGACAACATTTGCCTTCTAAGGGGCATACATCTTGTTTTCCATCGTTTTGTGTCGTTCTTTGCATGTGTGAGTTTGATCTCTTCTAAGAAGGTTCTAGAATGTCTTAACATGCTTTTTCAACCCATATCAAAGTTAAAACATGTTTACAAAATTTTTAATTGATTTTAAGTTCATGATCATGCTCTCTACTTGCCGATTATCCACTTCTTGTCTTGTTATCAAACTTACTAAAACCATGTTATAAAATGGAGTCATATTGAATGATTTAAAATGTAATAACACGACATCTTTCTATCTATGATTTCTCTCACACGTTCACACACTTGAACCATCCAATTATGGCTTGACTTGGCACAAAATATCTCATAATGTATCTGGTTAATTTATTGCAATAATGTATATTAAATTGCTCTATTTAAATGACTTGTCTTCGTTTCTTTCGTTGTTTACATACCGTTACCGACGCTCCACTGTTCTAGAATTCCTCTAGAACGTCGGGCACTTGTTTTATATACACACTTTCCTTGACTTGTGGTGAACTCTCCGTCGGATATTCCTTTTTTCGGACTAGTGAATCCTTGTTCAAGACCTCCGTAAGTCTCCTCTGTCCATGGATTCCCACATGGTCGACGATTGGTTGTACCCTAACACCTATGATACACTCTAGGGATCAGCAAGATCGTATTGCCTTAGATTGTTCTCTCGTTCTTATCTTGAATCACGCCGGACCTCTGGACCTGTGCATAATGAGGCCAGCGGAAAGGTTGTGTTCCACTTGACTGCCAACACCGTCGCACGCGGTTGTGCAACTGTTACTATCGCTCGTTACTCGACGTTCCATGTGCAATGACCATAAGATCTCATCTATGGTATACTGCTCGTCTACTCATATTCACGTTCACTCTACTATCCCGTCTCTCTCGTCTATTCATCTAGCACTCTCTTATTACCCTTTAAGCTGTGTGGCTCCTATCGTTTGTGCTATTTCGTGACTGTCTAGCGCTATAATATGGGTCTTGTGACTCTACTGTATCAAATGCATACTGTGCAGGGCACAGAGAGTGTCCGAGGGGCTCCAATCTAGTCCTGGGGACAGAGAGCCACCCGAAAATACCTGCAGGGGCTATTGACGGTGTTCTGCATTGCACCGGTTCTGACTATACTATCTTGGCTAGACATCTAATTGTTACTATTCGTCTGAGGAGTTCAGACGTACTGTATCATTTCTGTGCTATTACTGTGCTAGCACTACTGTTATAGCATTAGTCTGAGGAGTTCAGACGTAATGTACTATCGTGAAACGACTACTGTCCCAAAGTGACTATTGTCGTACTCTACTAGTGCACCGTTGTGCAACCATACACGCTATCTCGTTACACGCTATCTTGTCATATACGCTCTACTTGCTCTACTTGATACTTGCTATCTTGAGTTATTGCGTTCTATCGTGACCTGATCACATTCAAAGTGCCATTACTATTTCGATTGGCGAAAGTTAATCAAAAGTGCTATACTATCTCGATTGATGTAAATCAATCAAAGTGCAATTTACTCTTTACATGACCATCTACTATCATCTCTTCTTGCTATACATGTTGCTTGCTATTCTTGACATATCGTTACTTGCTATTGTTGTTATCATTTTCTCTATCGTGACTTGACTTTAATCATCGTGCTATACTTGATTCATCTGCTATTCGAACCATGTTACTTGTGCTATTACTTTCTCGACTTTACATGACTCCTCTATCATTAGTTACTCTGCCATTTAAAGCATTAATCATTGAAAGCCTGCTTGACTATTGAGATTTAAGTCCTACTGGGCGTTATCGCTCACCCTTCGTTATTTGTTATTGTGTCTCAGGTAAGTCGGACAATGACGTTACACACACCAATGGGATAGGACCCGAGTGATGAGTGACCCGGAGTCAAGTCATGAAGTTCCCCTAGTACAATGGAGTCTAGTAGTTATTGCTTTAATTTCTTTTCAATGTAATGATGTCATTAAGCCTTATGTATGGCTCTGAATTAGTGGTTGTAATAGTCTTAGTGATTTTATAATAAAATGAAGAATTTATTCCAATTATTGTTTATTAGATGCTCTGATGTTTGCAAAAGTATGCGCAATTGTCATTACCATACTCGTTGTTCGCGTCCCCTCCGATTTATTCCGCTGCTAAATTGGAGGGGCGTGATAGAGAAGGTCTAGATCACAAAACCACCTAAGGAGAAAAGACTTCTGAATGAGGAGAGTTTGGAAGTCGAAGTTTGAAGCACAGGCTCTCTTCAGATCTTGTAAGCTTCTCTCTTTCTCTTTTCTGTAGAAGGTGTGGTTGAGTTGTGATTCTTGTGTATGTCACTAGCTTGCATATTTTGTCTCTTGTTGTTTCAAACTTCAGCTCATATATATGCATCATCGATTTGAGCTTCCCATTTGAAATTGACCGTTTGAAAATAGCCATTTGAAAGATAGCTGTTGATTCTTGGATGTTGAGACCTTGAGGCTTCTGAGATGACCATCAGTCCTTTACCTCTTAGAGTCTCAACGACTTCAAACTATGCAGATAGCTTCATGGCTCTATGACACAACTTCATTAAAAAACTGCAAGCTCCATACCCATGACTGAAGGCAAGCATGCTTCAGTGGGTAGCTGAATATCTGCAAGGTAAAGAGAAACAAATACCTCTGTCGTTTCGGAGGTAGGTGAGATAGAAAGATATGACAAGTATAATGAACTTCAGATAGACAGATGTTCAGAATATTTAAAGACAGACAGACAATTGTATGGGGAATGCATGACTTTTCCTGAAAGTCAAGGAGTTCTGACATAAATGAGATATGGTAGGTGAGTTCTGACAGATAATCTATGCCGCTTATACCTACCATCGCAATTACTGCTTAGTATCTATTTTGCAACATTTCAGACAATAAGTATGAGAACACATTATATAACTCTTTTTGAATCTCAAAATAGATTACAAATATGATTATTTTTTAGTACACATTTTACCACCTACAAATTATTTGAATTTTGATAGTAGAGAAGAAATCATAATATAAAACATACATGAGACTTTTATTCTATACAGGATCCCTTGGGGATAAAGATAATCTATTGAAATAATCAAGACGAATAAGAACATTAGTAAGGAATAAAAATATTCAAGTATGGTTACACACAAAGTTGATGTTATACTTCGACTTGTAAAGAGTCGGAGTGAGAAAATGTAGATAATCGATACTAGACTTCGACTGTAGAAGATTCGGAGTTAGACATTGATTGGTAATAGACTTCGACTTCTTGAGAGTCGGAATCAAACAAGTATTGTTCAACAATCGATATTTTACTTTGACTTTTCAGAAGTTGGAGTGATGCTACTTCGACTTTTCAGGAGTCGGAGTGAAGCTAGATTACTTCGACTTTCTAGGAGTCGGAGTGAACCCAGAACACTTCGACTTTCTAGGAGTCAGAGTGAAGCCAGATTACTTCGACTTTTAAAGAGTCGAAGTGAAGCCAACAGTTCACAAAGTTGATAGCCCACTTCGACTTTTCAAAAGTCAGAGTTAGTAGTTATAAGTATAGGCTTGTGGACTTGGAAAAAATTTCTTATCATGTGTGTTATAGTGTTGACACACAAATTTGAATAAGTGTTAGAGTATAATACATTTATGCATTTTCTCTGTCATTTTACTTTCATACAAAATAAATTGTGGTATAATTCACTAAATTTGTTTAGGAGATATTAAAAGATTTTGTTATAGCAAAAACACAATGATCAAGCATTTGGAAAAGATAATTACACAACAATGTTTCTAAATATTTTTGTTCAATAGTCGACTCTGTTCCGCGCTCACTTCTGACTACCCTGTGCAATAAAAGACAACGTCATTTTTCGACAACACCCATATCTCTCGCCTCTGTCGAGCTCCCCCCTCCCCCGCGAGCTCTTTGGCGAGGGTTTGCTTTTTCCATCGATCGGTCCTCCACTCACCACAAGAAAATGTGGGTTTTCCGACGGACAGAATCCGTCGGAAATCCGACGGCATTCCGTCGGAAATGATCCTTCCGACAGATTTCCGTCCGGAGCTCGTCGGAAATGTTCCGTCAGAAATTGTTACTCAGAAATTACCGACAGAAGAGAATTCTGTCGGTAATCCGTCGAAAAACGCCGACGGATCTTTCCGTCGGCAATCGGTCGAAAACGCCGACGGACTAATCCGTCGGCAATAACCGTCAGAAATACTGTCAGTATTTACCGACAGATATCCGTCGGTAAATCAATAAACCCGTCGGAAACTGCCGTCAGAACCATAGACGGAATTACCGACCGATGTTTTCAGTCGGTAATTTAGAATTTCCGACGGAATATGATCCGTCGGAAAATCCGTCGGAATGTGCAGTATATTTTTTAAAAAATGACAAATAAAAAAGATTTTTCAAACCTGCTACAATATTCATAAATTTCACAAATACTCACGATCACCATAAATACAATAAATATATACCATACAAAATAATAAATATAAAAAGTCAAGACAGATCTGCTGGATCGTCTGCTGTCCCTGCCTCGTCATTGTCAGGTGCCGGAGGTGGATCCTATATTTAAAAAATTAATATGAGAAACATTAATAATAATTAAAAGACATATATTATTTTCAAAAATTAAATTTAAATATGTGATTATTTCTTAGTTTAATTAGATACTATTTTTAGATCCATCGTTTCTTGGGTGTTTTTTAGATCCGTCATTTCAATGCCCAACTAAATCCGGAGATCCAAATTAGATTCCGTCAGTTCCCACACGTCACTTTAACCCACCCGGTCGTGTCGGAGAAAACGGCACATCGATCCGATCCTATTTGGGATTTTGGACCCCCGGGTTGTGTGTTTTGACCCTTTATATACTTGACTGTTTTTTAGATCCGCATTTTCAAGCCCAAACCCAATCTGGAGATCCAAATTGGATTCCGTCAGTTCCCACACGCACTTTAACCCACCCGGTCGTGTCGGAGAAAACGGCACGCCGATCCGATCCTATTGGGTTTTGGACCCCCAGGTTGTGTGTTTTGACCCTTTATATATGCTTGACTGTTTTTGTATCCGTCATTTCAATGCACTTTTCAAGGCCACCCAATCCGGAGATCCAAATTGGATTCCGTCAGTTCCCACACGTCACTTTAACCCACCCTCGGGTGGAGAAAACGGCACGCCGATCCGATCCCTATTTGGAGTTTGGACCCCCAGGTTGTGGTTTTGAACCTTTATATATACTTGGCTGTTTTTTAGATCCGTCATTTCAATGCCCAACCGAATCCGGAGATCCAAATTGGATTCCGTCAAATCCCACACGTCACTTTAACCCACCCGGTCGTGTCGGAGAAAACGGCACGCCGATCCGATCCCTAGGTTGGATTTTGGAAGCTGGTGGTTGTCGGTGTTTTGGTTTTGACCCTTTATATATACTTGGCTATTTTTTGAGATCTGTCATTTCAGTGTCCAACCCAATCCGGAGATCCAAATTGGATTCGCGTCAGTTCCCACACGTCACTTTAACCCACCCTTCGTGTTGGAGGAAACGGCCGCACCGATCCGATCCCTATTTGGGATTTTGGACCCCCGGGTTGTGTGTTTTGACCCTTATATATACTTGGCTGTTTTTTAGATCCGTCATTCAATGCCCAACCCAATCGGAGATCCAAATTGGATTCCGTCAGTTCCCACACGTCACTTTAACCCACCCGGTCGTGTCGGAGAAAACGGCACGCCGATCCGATCCCTATTTGGGATTTTGGACCCCCAGGTTGTGTGTTTTGACCCTTTATATATATGCTTGACTGTTTTTGAGATCCGTCATTTCAATGCCCAACCCAATCCGGAGATCCAAATTGGATTCCGTCAGTTCCCACACGTCACTTTAACCCACCCGTCGTGTCGGAGAAAACGGCACGCCGATCCGATCCCTATTTGGGAGTTGGACCCCCAGTTGTGTGTTTTGACCCTTTATATATACTTGGCTGTTTTTTAGATCCGTCATTTCAATGCCCAACCGAATCCGGAGATCCAATTGGATTCCGTCAAATCCCACACGTCACTTTACCCACCCGGTCGTGTCGGAGAAAACGGCACGCCGATCCGATCCCTATTTGGATTTTGGACCCCCGGGTTGTGTGTTTTGACCCTTTATATATACTTGGCTGTTTTTTAGATCCGTCATTTCAATGCCCAACCCAATCCGGAGATCCAAATTGGATTCCGTCAGTTCCCACACGTCACTTGAACCCACCCGGTCGTGTCGGAGAAAACGGCACGCCGATCGATCCCTATTTGGGATTTTGGACCCCCGGGTTGTGTGTTTTGACCCTTTATATATACTTGGATGTTTTTAGATCCGTCATTTCAATGCCACCCAATCCGGAGATCCAAATTGGATTCGTCATTTCCCACACGTCACTTTAACCCACCCGGTCGTGTTGGAGGAAAACGGCACGCCGATCCTATCCCTATTTGGGATTTTGGACCCCGGGTTGTGTGTTTTGACCCTTTATATATACTTGGCTGTTTTTTAGATCCGTCATTTCAATGCCCAACCCAATCCGGAGATCCAAATTGGATTCCGTCAGTTCCCACACGTCACTTTAACCCACCCGGTCGTGTCGGAGAAAACGGCACGCCGATCCGATCCCTATTTGGGATTTGGACCCCCGGGTTGATGTTTTGACCCTTATATATACTTGACTATTTTTTAGATCCGTCATTTCAATGCCCAACCCAATCCGGAGATCCAAATTGGATTCCGTCAGTTCCCACACGTCACTTTAACCCACCGGTCGTGTCGGAGAAAACGACACGCCGATCCGATCCCTATTTGGGAGTTTGGACCCCCGGTTGTGTGTTTTGACCCTTTATATATGCTTGGCTGTTTTTTAGATCCGTCATTTCAATGCCCAACCCAATCCGGTGATCCAAATTTGATTCCGTCAGTTCCCACACGTCACTTTAACCCACCCGGTCGTGTCGGAGAAAACGGCACGCCGATCCGATCCTATTTGGGATTTTGGAAGCCCGGGTTGTGTGTTTTGACCCTTTATATATATTTGGCTGTTTTTTAGATCCGTCATTTCAATGTCCAACCCAATCCGGAGATCCAAATTGGATTCCGTCAGTTCCCACAGTCACTTTAACCCACCGGTCGTGTCGGAGAAAACGGCACGTCGATCCGATCCCTATTTGGGATTTTGGAACCCGGGTGTTAGTTTTGACCATTTATATATACTTGGCGTTTTTAGGTCCGTCATTTAAATGCCCAACCCAATCTGGAGATCCAAATTGGATTCCTTCAGTTCCCACACGTCACTTTAACACCCAGTCGTGTCGGAGAAAACGACACCCGATCCGATCCCTATTTGGGATTTTGGACCCCCGGGTTGTGTGTTTTGACCATTTATATATACTTGGCTGTTTTTTAGATCCGTCATTTCAATGCCCAACCCAATCCGGAGATCCAAATTGGATTCCGTCAATTCCCACACGTCACTTTAAACCACCGGGTCGGTGTCGGAGAAAACGGCACGCCGATCCGATCCCTATTTGGGATTTTGGACCCCGGGTTGTGTGTTTTGACCCTTTAGACTAAGTTTTTTAAGATCCGTCAATTGAACGCCCTTTACACTTATGTTAGGTTAATTAATTTAGATTTCTTTTTTTCCCTGTTGACATTCTTTAGTGGTTTCATCTCATCCAAAGTATATGTAATTAATACTAATACTGACCTGAGGTGCTGGCTGTGTGGGGCGTACTCCCTGCATGGCTGAGATCAACTGCTGACCATATCGCCGAACTGTGTCTGGCTGTGTCTGTAGATGTGCCCGTAGCTCTTCCGAATGAGGCCTCTAATCTCCTCTACACCATTGACGGGGGGCGCAGTAGATGAACCGCGTATGTATGTGGAGAAGCGATCGAACTCGCATATGAGGACAACACTGGATGAGTATCCAGGCTGTCCCCAAAGCCGTACACTCGACCCTTCCTCGGCCCTCCCGCTGCGTCGACCCAAGCCTCCGGATCCAAGTCTGGCTGGGGGAGTGCCCTCTGCATAGCGCTCCGCCATCGTCCTGTCATAGGTCTCCTGCAGAACAAATTAAAATTAAATTATTGTCCATAAATTATTTGAATATCTTAATTGAATTCATAATTTATAGCTTGACTTACAGCGATCGTACGGGCACTCTCGCTAACATAGTCATCCGTCCCCTTCCGCTTATGAGTTCGATCAAATAACTCACGAAATGTAGGGGCACGCTCGAACTCGTGATGCTTACAATTCAAAAAATTAGTTAGTTTCACAATAATAATCAATGTATAAGCAATTGAACAATAATATGCTTACCAATTTTTGACTATGGGTCGCATAAGATACGGACCCACTAGTATGCACATTCTTCTCCGGATGAGTTGATCGTTGCGTATTGCCGCCTGTGACCGCTGCTACCATGGTCCAGCAGCCCAACACTCACAAAGGGACACCAATAGTCCCTCCTCAGCAAAACATGGCCGTAATCTAGCCAAGCCATAGGATCCCGATTGCCTGTGGTCTTCATTGCCTTGTCCCGGGCCTCCCACATCGACTTTCTTAAATTAGTCTGGGCAGTAGACTCCCAGACGGTGCGAGCTCGAGGGAGATCCTCGGGTCTCGTGAACGCGAACCTCCGCTGTAAGGAATAAAATTACTCAACTTTCTGCACTAACAGAGATAGTAATTAAATAAATGATTTAACTCATGTAAACATTAAAAATACCGTGAACATGTCAAATAACAAATCCCGGACGGGCACCGGAACTCTCTCCATGCATCCATTGGTCCTGGAATATGTGCGTGGACCAACGTCGTAATATAACGGGAAGCAGAACTGGGATCTATCTTCCCCCTGCAATTGCACATTAATTGTGTACATGAAATGTATAACATAAATAACAAATACAGTAACTTTGAAGTGATCAACTTTACCCTGAGATCTAGCATGGCTGCCGTCCCGGTAGCTGAGGCCCCTCTCAGCTACTGGATGCTGGCTCTCACCTCTGTGTTGAAAAATTTAGTACACTATTATTGTATAAATTATAAGAAAACAAACATACTAATCTATGAAAACATACATGTACCTGGTGGTGAGGAAGAAGGGAAAGGTGGCACTACTCGCGTGCTCGGCGGGGAGGCGGTCCCTGCAAAATTATATACACATTAGAAAATATGAATTTAAATTGAACAACAATATATAAGTATACCTGTCGCATGGGACGACCGAAGTGGACGGGGAGGCAGTCTCTGCAAAATTGTAGGTACGTTAGATCTCGTGATTTAATATGAACAATGATATCCATCTGGTTCTTGTGTACATATGTATATACCTGTCGCTGGGACGACCGACGCGGACGGGGAGGCAGACATGGAGGGGAGGCAGACCCAGAGAAATTATATGTACGTTAGATCTCGTGAATTTAATATAAACAATAATATATAGAGTTTGTGTTTACATATAAATATACCTGTCGTGGACGGGGTCGCGGACCCTCGGCCAACGGACGTGGAAACCGTCCGACTCCGTCCTCCACGTACCATATCTCTATTGAGATAAATAAAGATATAACATGTCATCAACACTCAATTTGAAGTAGCATTTAATATGAACATAATTAGCAACAATAGGAAGTTCTTACAAAATATAGGGTATATTATCTATATTAATCATCAGATGCTGAAGACATGTTTAATTCAGCATCATCTTCGTCATCATCCTCGAATTCATCCTCATCATCCCGGGAGTCTTCCTCCACATCAGACTCCACCCCCGCTCAAGGTCTCGTGGGTCAACTTCTTCCTGTTCGTTACCCTTATGTAAGCAAATTGTTTCATTTATATCATGAACACTAAACTGCGTAGAAGCTGCCAACTCTCAGGTGTCACTCCGATCTGATTGGAAAAAATTATCATTAACACCTCGAGCTCATCATCAGCCGGGAGAAGCTCATACTCAGGGAATAGCCTTGATTTCACTCTACATGCAGCCCACCAATCTCTTAATTTGAGGGATGAATAATTTGAATAATAAACTTGTGGGCTTGTGCCGCCAGAATGAATGGCTCATATGTACTCAACTTGGACTTATGCTTGACATCGATAATTCCATATGTTGTGTCAGGACGAATAGATGTCGGATCAAACCAATGACACTTGAAGAGAAATAATTGTTGTCTTGTCCCAAAAATTGCAGTTCAATGACTTCTTCGAGAATGCCATAATAGTCTATTTCATTTTCATTGTAGGCACTTCCCTTCACACATACCCGTTGTTCATCGTAGACTTATTCCGTCCATAATCTCTCGTGTGAAATCTGTATCCATTCACAATGTAGCCTGGATAGACACGTACAATCTTCGAGGGCCATAACTGATCTCTTGTACTCTTGAATCGGTAATAAAACCTTGTTCAAACTATTATCAAAAAAATAGACAGACTTGACAAATTACAACAACTAAATATGCATAAGAACATAACACTTATGTTTCAAAATATTTAGACACATACTCGAGATCTTAACCAAGTAGGAAAGGACTTCTCCCGTTCCTTTTCAACCTGCACGTCAGTTAGACGTGGATTCCGTTGCAGTATGAACGAGTCAAACTCTCTGCAATGTAATGTCACACAAACTTTCAGTTCTGCAGCATTGCAATCAAATGATGTACATCATAAGTGTTGAGAGTTTACTCAATGTAGGGGTCTAGTTCTGCGCAATTCATGAAGATGTAGATCTCCGCAGCTACCAACTCTCTGTCTTCCAGTGCGCGAGTAGAAAAATATCCGAACGCCCGTCCGGGACACTTGAATACAGAGAGTCGGTCCGACACATTAGAATCTCCACCATCATCATTACGTGGAGGTTGAGTGCGTCGGGTTCG
>JACBKR010005426.1:0-18459 GCA_014218235.1 Colocasia esculenta | reverse complement strand
GCCATCGATGAGTATTTCTAATTTTGGTCCCTCAATCGAAGTTTTTCATTTTTTAACTAAACTAACTTGGTTACGACGACTTGGAGCGCGGTCAAACCGGGAGTCCGAATTGAACTCCGTCAGTTTCCACAAGTCACACTCCATCGACCCGACCGTGCTGGAACAAACCGAGACAATCAGATGAGTATTTCTAATTTTGGTCCCTCAAACCGATGTTTTTCATTTTTTAACTAAACTAACTTGGTCAAGACACTTGGAGCGTCGAGATCAAACCGTGAGTCCGATTGAACTCCGTCAGTTTCCACAAGTCACACTCATCGACCCGACCGTGCTGGAACAATCGAGGCAATTGGATGAGTATTTCTAATTTTTGTCCCTCCAACCGAAGTTTTTCATTTTTTAACTAAACTAACTTGGTTAACGACTTTGAGCGTCGAGTCAAACCGGGAGTCCGAATTGAACTCCGTCAATTTCCACAAGTCACACTCTCTCGACCCACCGTGTTGAACAAACCGGTGGCCAATCGGATGAGTATTTCTAATTTTGGTCCCTCAATCCGAAGTTTTTCATTTTTTAACTAAACTAACATGGTTAAGACGAGTTGGAGCGTCGAGGTCAAACCGGAGTCCGAATTGAACTCCATAAGTTTCCACAAGTCACACTCATCAACCAGACCGTACTGGAACAACCTGAGGCCATCGTGAGTATTTCTAATTTTGGTCCCTCAACCGAAGTTTTTCATTTTTTAACAAACTAACTGGTTTAGAGACTTTGAGCGTCGAGGTCAAACCGGGAGTCTCAATTGAACTCCGTCAGTTTCCACAAGTCACACTCATCGGCCCGACCGTGCTGGAATAAATCGGAGGCCAATCGGATGAGTATTTCTAATTTTGGTCCCTCAAACCGAAGTTTTTCATTTTTTAACTAAACTAACTTGGTTAAGACGACTTGGAGCGTCGAGATCAAACCGGGAGTCCGAATTGAACTCCGTCAGTTTCCACAAGTCACACTCATCGACCCGACCGTGCTGGAACAAATCGGAGGCCAATTGGATGAGTATTTCTAATTTTGGTCCCTCCAACCGAAGATTTTCATTTTTTAACTAAACTAATTTGGTTAAGACGACTTGGAGCGTCGAGGTCAAACCGGGAGTCCGAATTGAACTCCGTCAGTTTCCACAAGTCACACTCATCGACCCGACCGTGCTGGAACAAACCGGAGGCCAATCGGATGAGTATTTCTAATTTTGGTCCCTCAACCGAAGTTTTTCATTTTTTAACTAAACTAACTTGTTAAGACGACTTGGAGCGTCGAGGTCAAACCGGGAGTTCGAATTGAACTCCGTAAGTTTCCACAAGTCACACTCATCGACCCGACCGTGCTGGAACAAACCGGAGGCCAATCGATGAGTATTTCTAATTTTGGTCCCTCAAACCAAAGTTTTTCATTTTTTAACTAAACTAACTTGGTTAAGACGACTTGGAGCGTCGAGGTCAAACCGGGAGTCCGGATTGAACTCCGTCAGTTTCCACAAGTCACACTCATCGCCCGACCGTGCTGGAATAAACCGGTGGCCATCGATGAGTATTTCTAATTTTCGTCCCTCAACCGAAGTTTTCATTTTTTAACTAAACTAACTTGGTTAAGACGACTTGGAGCGTCGAGGTCAAACCGGGAGTCCGAATTGAACTCCGTAGTTTCCACAAGTCACACTCATCGACCCGACCGTGCTGGAACAAACCGGAGGCCAATCGGATGAGTATTTCTAATTTTGGTCCCTCAAATCGAAGTTTTTTCATTTTTTAAACTAAACTAACATGGTTAAGACGACTTGGAGCGTCGAGGTCAACCGGGAGTCCGAATTGAACTCCGTAAGTTTCCACAAGTCACACTCATCGACCACCGTGCTGGAACAAACCGGAGGCCAATCGGATGAGTATTTCTAATTTTGGTCCCTCAAACCGAAGTTTTTCATTTTTTAACTAAACTAACTTGGTTAAGACGACATGGAGCGTCGAGGTCAAACCGGGAGTCCGAATTGAACTCCGTCAGTTTCCACAAGTCACACTCATCGACCCGATCGTGCTGGAACAAACCGGAGGCCAATCGGATGAGTATTTCTAATTTTGGTCCCTCAAACCGAAGTTTTTCAGTTTTTAACTAAACTAACTTGGTTAATCCAACTTGGAGCGTCGAGGTCAAACCGGTTGTCCGAATTGAACTCTGTCAGTTTCTACAAGTCACACTCATCGACACAACCGTGCTGGAACAAACTGGATGCCAATCGGATGAGTATTTCTAATTTTTGTCCCTCAAATTGAAGTTTTTCATTTTTTAACTAAACTAACTTGGTTAAGACGACTTGGAGCGTCGAGGTCAAACCGGGAGTCCGAATTGAATTTCGTCAGTTTCCACAAATCACACTCATCGACCCGACCGTGCTAGAACAAACCGGAGGCCAATCGGATGAGTATTTCTAATTTTGGTCCCTCAAATCGAAGATTTTCATTTTTTAACTAAACTAACTTGGTTAAGTCGACTTGGAGCGTCGAGGTCAAACCGGGAGTCCGAATTGAACTCCGTCAGTTTCCACAAGTCACACTCATCGACCCGACCGTGCTGGAACAAACCGGAGGCCAATCGGATGAGTATTTCTAATTTTGGTCCCTCAAATCGAAGTTTTTCATTTTTTAACTAAACTAACTTGGTTAAGACGACTTGGAGCCTCGAGGTCAAACCAGGAGTCCGAATTGAACTCTGTCAGTTTCCACAAGTCACACTCATCGGCCCGACCGTGCTGGAACAAACCGGAGGCCAATCGGATGAGTATTTCTAATTTTGTCCCTCAAACCGAAGTTTTTCATTTTTTAACTAAACTAACTTGGCTAAGACGACTTGGAGCGTCGAGGTCAAACCGGGAGTCCGAATTGAACTCCGTCAGTTTCCACAAGTCACACTCATTGACCCGACCATGCTGGAACAAATCGGAGGCCAATGGATGAGTATTTCTGATTTTGGTCCCTCAAACCGAAGTTTTTCATTTTTTAACTAAACTAACTTGGTTAAGACGACTTGGAGTGTCGAGGTCAAACCGGGAGTCCGAATTGAACTCCGTCAGTTTCCACAAGTCAACTCATCGACCTCGACCCGACCGTGTTGGAACAAACCGGAGGATGATGAGTATTTCTAATTTTGGTCCCTCAAATCGAAGTTTTTCATTTTTTAACTAAACTAACATGGTTAAGACGAGTTGGAGCGTCGAGGTCAAACCGGAGTTCGAATTGAACTCCGTAGTTTCCACAAGTCACACTCATCGACCCGACCGTGCTGGAACAACCGGAGGCCAATCGTGATTTTTCTAATTTTGGTCTCTCAAACGAAGTTTTTCATTTTTTAACTAAACTAACTTGGTTAAGACGACTTGGAGCGTCGAGGTCAAACCGGGAGTCCGGATTGAACTCCGTCAGTTTCCACAAGTCACACTCATCGGCCCGACCGTGCTGGAATAAACCGGTGGCCAATCGGATGAGTATTTCTAATTTTGGTCCCTCAAACCGAAGTTTTTCATTTTTTAACTAAACTAACTTGGTTAAGAGGACTTGGAGCGTCGAGGTCAAACCGGGAGTCCGAATTTAACTCCGTCAGTTTCCTCAAGTCACACTCATTGACCCGACCGTACTGGAACAAACCGGAGGCCAATCGGATGAGGATTTCTAATTTTGGTCACTCAAATCGAAGTTTTTCATTTTTTAACTAAACTAACTTGGTTAAGACGAGTTGGAGCACAGAGGTCAAACCGGGAGTCCGAATTGAAGTCCGTCAGTTTCCACAAGTCACACTAATCGACCCGACCGTGCTTGAACAAACCGGAGGCCAATCGGATGAGTATTTCTAATTTTGGTCCCTCAAAACGAAGTTTTTCATTTTTTAACTAAACTAACTTGGTTAAGACGACTTGGAGCGTCGAGCTCAAACCGGGAGTCCGAATTGAACTCCGTCAGTTTCCACAAGTCACACTCATCGACCCAACCGTGCTGGAACAATCCGGAGGCCAATCGGATGTGTATTTCTAATTTTCGTTCCTCAAACCGAAGTTTTTCAATTTTTAACTAAACTAACTTGGTTAAGACGACTTGGAGCGTTGAGGTCAAACCGGGAGTCCGAATTGAACTCCGTCAGTTTCCACAAGTCACACTCATCGACCCGACCGTGCTGGAATAAACCGGAGGACAATCGGATGAGTATTTCTAATTTTGGTCCCTCGAATCGAGGTTTTTCATTTTTTTAACTAAACTAACTTGGTTAAGACGACTTGGAGCGTCGTAGTCAAACCGGGAGTCCGAATTGAACTCCGTCAGTTTCCACAAGTCACACTCATCGACCCGACCGTGCTGGAACATACCGGAGGCCAATCAGATGAGTATTTCTAATTTTGGTCCCTCAAATCGAAGTTTTTCATTTTTTAACTAAACTAACTTGGTTAAGACGACTTGGAGCCTCGAGGTCAAACCGGGAGTCCGAATTGAACTCCGTCAGTTTCCATAAGTCACACTCATCGGCCCGACCGTGCTGGAACAAACCGGAGGCCAATCGGATGAGTATTTCTAATTTTGGTCCCTCAAACCGAAGTTTTTCATTTTTTAACTAAACTAACTTGGTTAAGATGACTTGGAGCGTCGAGGTCAAACCGGGAGTCTCAATTGAACTCCGTCAGTTTCCACAAGTCACACTCATCGGCCCGACCGTGCTGGAATAAATCGGAGGCCAATCGGATGAGTATTTCTAATTTTGGTCCCTCAAACCGAAGTTTTTCATTTTTTTAACTAAACTAACTTGGTTAAGACGACTTGGAGCGTCGAGATCAAACCGGGAGTCCGAATTGAACTCCGTCAGTTTCCACAAGTCACACTCATCGACCCGACCGTGCTGGAACAAATCGGAGGCCAATGGATGAGTATTTCTAATTTTTCCCTCAAACGAAGTTTTCATTTTTTAACTAAACTAACTTGGTTAAGACGACTTGGAGCGTCGAGGTCAAACCGGGAGTCCGAATTGAACTCCGTCAGTTTCCACAAGTCACACTCATCGACCCGACCGTGTTGGAACAAACCGGAGGCCAATCGGATGAGTATTTCTAATTTTGGTCCCTCAAATCGAAGTTTTTCATTTTTTTAACTAAACTAACATGGTTAAGACGAGTTGGAGCGTCGAGGTCAAACCGGGAGTCCGAATTGAACTCCGTAAGTTTCCACAAGTCACACTCATCGACCCGACCGTGCTGGAACAAACCGGAGGCCAATCGGATGAGTATTTCCAATTTTGGTCCCTCAAAACGATGTTTTTCATTTTTTAACTAAACTAACTTGGTTAAGACGACTTGGAGCGTCGAGGTCAAACCGGGAGTCCAAATTTAACTCCGTTAGTTTCCACAAGTCACAATCATCGACCCGACCGTGCTGGAACAAACCGGAGGCCAATCGGATGAGTATTTCTAATTTTGGTCACTCAAACCGAAGTTTTTCATTTTTTAACTAAACTAACTTGGTTAAGACGAGTTGGAGCACAGAGGTCAAACCGGGAGTCCGAATTGAAGTCCGTCAGTTTCCACAAGTCACACTAATCGACCCGACCGTGCTGGAACAAACCGGAGGCCAATCGGATGAGTATTTCTAATTTTGGTCCCTCAAATCGATGTTTTTCATTTTTTTTCTAAACTAACATGGTTAAGACGACTTGGAGCATCGAGGTCAAACCGGGAGTCCGAATTGAACTCCGTCAGTTTCCACAAGTCACACTCATCGACCCAACCGTGCTGGAACAAACCGGAGGCCAATCGGATGTGTATTTCTAATTTTCGTTCCTCAAACCGAAGTTTTTCATTTTTTAACTAAACTAACTTGGTTAAGACGACTTGGAGCGTCGAGGTCAAACCGGGAGTCCGAATTGAACTCCGTCAGTTTCCACAAGTCACACTCATCGACCCGACCGTGCTGGAACAAACCGGAGGACAATCGGATGAGTATTTCTAATTTTGGTCCCTCGTATCGAAGTTTTTCATTTTTTAACTAAACTAACTTGGTTAAGACGACTTGGAGCGTCGCAGTCAAACCGGGAGTCCGAATTGAACTCCGTCAGTTTCCATAAGTCACACTCATCGGCCCGACCGTGCTGGAACAAACCGGAGGCCAATCGGATGAGTATTTCTAATTTTGGTCCCTCAAACCGAAGTTTTTCATTTTTTAATAAAACTAACTTGGTTAAGGTGACTTGGAGCGTCGAGGTCAAACCGGGAGTCTCAATTGAACTCCGTCAGTTTCCACAAGTCACACTCATCGGCCCGACCGTGATGGAATAAATCGGAGGCCAATCGGATGAGTAATTCTATTTTGGCCCCTCAAACGAAGTTTTTCATTTTTTAACTAAACTAACTTGGTAAGACGACTTGGAGCGTCGAGGTCAAACCGGGAGTCTCAATTGAACTCCGTCAGTTTCCACAAGTCACACTCATCATCGGCCCGACCGTGCTGGAATAAATCGGAGGACAATCGGATGAGTATTTCTAATTTTGGTCCCTCAAACCGATGTTTTTCATTTTTTAACTAAACTAACTTGGTTAAGACGACTTGGAGCGTCGAGATCAAACCGGGAGTCCGAATTGAACTCCGTCAGTTTCCACAAGTCACACTCATCGACCCGACCGTGCTGGAACAAATTGGAGGCCAATTGGATGAGTATTTCTAATTTTGGTCCCTCCAACCGAAGTTTTTCATTTTTTAACTAAACTAACTTGGTTAAGACGACTTGGAGCGTCGAGGTCAAACCGGGAGTCCGAATTGAACTCCGTCAGTTTCCACAAGTCACACTCATCGACCCGACCGTGTTGGAACAAACCGGAGGCCAATCGGATGAGTATTTCTAATTTTGGTCCCTCAAATCGAAGTTTTTCATTTTTTTAACTAAACTAACATGGTTAAGACGAGTTGGAGCGTCGAGGTCAAACCGGGAGTCCGAATTGAACTCCGTAAGTTTCCACAAGTCACACTCATCGACCAGACCGTGCTGGAACAAACCGGAGGCCAATCGGATGAGTATTTCTAATTTTGGTCCCTCAAACCGAAGTTTTTCATTTTTTAACTAAACTAACTTGGTTAAGACGACTTGGAGCGTCGAGGTCAAACCGGGAGTCCGAATTGAACTCCGTCAGTTTCCACAAGTCACACTCATCGACCCGATGTGCTGGAACAAACCGGAGGCCCGGATGAGTATTTCTAATTTTGGTCCCTCAAACCGAAGTTTTTATTTTTTAACTAAACTAACTTGGTTAATCCAACTTGGGAGTGGAGCGTCGAAGGTCAAACGGGAGTTCGAATTGAACTCTGTCAGTTTCCACAAGTCACACTCATCGACACAACCGTGCTGCTGGAACAAACTGGATGCCAATCGGATGAGTATTTCTAATTTTTGTCCCTCAAATGAAGTTTTCATTTTTTAACTAAACTAACTTGGTTAAGACGACTTGGAGCGTCGAGGTCAAACCGGGAGTCCGAATTGAAATTCGTCAGTTTCCACAAGTCACACTCATCGACCCGACCGTGCTAGAACAAACCGGAGGCCAATCGGATGAGTATTTCTAATTTTGGTCCCTCAAATCGAAGTTTTTCATTTTTTAACTAAACTAACTTGGTTAAGACGACTTGGAGCGTCGAGGTCAAACCGGGAGTTCCGAATTGAACTCCGTCAGTTTCCACAAGTCACACTCATCGACCCGACCGTGCTGGAACAAACCGGAGGCCAATCGGATGAGTATTTCTAATTTTGGTCCCTCAAATCGAAGTTTTTCATTTTTTAACTAAACTAACTTGGTTAAGACGACTTGGAGCCTCGAGGTCAAACCAGGAGTCCGAATTGAACTCTGTTAGTTTCCACAAGTCACACTCATCGGCCCGACCGTGCTGGAACAAACCGGAGGCCAATCGGATGAGTATTTCTAATTTTTGTCCCTCAAACCGAAGTTTTTCATTTTTTAACTAAACTAACTTGGCTAAGACGACTTGGAGCGTCGAGGTCAAACCGGGAGTCCGAATTGAACTCCGTCAGTTTCCACAAGTCACACTCATCGGCCCGACCGTGCTGGAATAAACCGGAGGCCAATCGGATGAGTATTTCTAATTTTGGTCCCTCAAACTGAAGTTTTCCATTTTTTAACTAAATTAACTTGGTTAAGACGACTTGGACCGTCGCAGTCAAACCGGGAGTCCGAATTGAATTCCTTCAGTTTCCACAAGTCACTCTCATCGCCCCGACCGTTCTGAAAACAATCGGAGGCCAATAGGCTGAGTATTTCTAATTTTGAACCCCCAAACCTACCTAAGTTCTCCCTTTTTAACTAACCTAACTCACTTAACAAGAAATTGTGCGTCGATCAACACAAATTAAAGTTAAACTAAGTTAACTAAGTTAACTGTTAAAATTAAACCTCTGAAATAAAATAAATTTACTCACGTGAGGGGCGTGTGCTGATGTCGATGGTGCTGCCTGTGGAGGAGGTGCTGCCTGTGGAGGAGGAATGTTGATCTGGGAGAAGGCCTGGGAGATAACCTGGGAGAGGGACTGGGAGAGCTGGACCTGTAGTGCGTCGGTCACCTACATCTGCATCTGGGCTAGACGAGTCTCCATCGAATCCGTCAGACGAGACTCTAAGCCCGATATCCTACTGTCAATGAAGCCCATCAGCTGTCCTGGAGAAGTACCTGGAGTACCAACTCCTGCGTGGAATGCACTTGTCTGTGACCCTGAGCTGGATCCTCCAGATAACACCCGGCTCGTGTCGATGCTGTGCCCAAAACCATACACATGGCCTTTCTTTGGGCCCCCAGATGCCGCAACCCATACCTCAGGATCTAACGGCGGCTGCTCGTTCTCCCTGACGTACTTCTCTGTCATTTGTTGGCTGTATGACTCCTGCAAGAAACCAGAAAAAATGATAGTAGTTAATATTCATATTAATGTGAAAAATTAAATAGTGAATATCTTCTAAATACTTACTGCAACCACTCGAGCTCTATCGCTAATATATGCATCCGTTCCTTTTTTCTTGTGTGTTCTATCGAACACCTCGGAAAATGTCGGCTGCCTTTTTAGCTCCTTCTCCTATTTCACAGAAAAAACATGACATAATGAGTACCTTTATAAATAAAAGTGACCAGAAATGGACAAATTACTTACCAATCTGGACTGATGGGTCACAAGAGACAGACCCACCAGTATGCATGTTTGCTTCTGGATTCGCAGCCTGATTAACTTTCATTATGAGGATGTTTGTTGCCATCTCTCTGCAGCCCAGATGTTGCAAAGAGTTTCCCAATATTCTCCCCTCATCCAACTGGGCGCCCGCTCCCTCCAAAGAGTCAGGTCTGCACTCTGAGAATGTTTCTCTGCATTTTTTCTCGCGTTATACATCAAATGCTTGAAATTTGATCTTGGGTCATCGTCCATACAAATCGAGACCGCGCCTCGTCCGTACGACTCGTGAATCGATGCTGGCTCTATATACATAAGAGTTAGTGAACTGCATGTATGAATACGATAAGAATTAAATTACAATACGAAATTACATACCATGAACATCTGATACAAGTGCTCCTGGACCTCCATCGGAAAATCATTGAATCTATGAATTGGCCCAGGCAAATGTGCTTGTAACGTTCTTGTGATGATTGAGATGCTTGAGTAGGCTCTATTTTATCACTGCAATGATGTAACTGCATAATGTCAATTTCTGAACTAAATTCACTTCATTGCCCATAAGAAATACATACATGTTGATTACGTACCCATTAATCCAGACCTCCCGCAGAGTGCTCTCATAAAAACTACCTCTGCCCTCCTGCAGACTACCAGCATCCTCTGGCACCGAACCTGGAAAATAATGATGAACAACATGAGTAATGTACAAAAATACTAAAAAATGACTACAGAAATACCCTAACAGTTAAATATACAAATCTACTGGTGCATCTGGAGAATGTGTAGAGTGACCTGAGCATGTGACATTTTAATGGCATCAGAATTAATGCATACATTAAAGTATAACTTTACATATACATACCAGCTACTACAGGAGGAGACTCGGAGGATGCACCAACAGCTGTAACTAAATAGAACGCATAAGTAATGAGGAAGATGAATGCACAATAAAAGTACATTTGTAAATATACATACCTGCAGGCACGGTAGGAGCAGAAGAACTAGAAACTGTAGCAATTCTAATAACATTAATAATATATATAAATAATTACTACAAAAATACTTGGAAATTGAAATATACATACCTACAGGCACGCTAGGAGATGCAGAAGAAGGACCAGCAACTGTAACAATTCTAATAACATTAATAATATGTGTAAATAATGACTAAAAAAATACTTGAAAATTGAAATATACAAACCTAGTCCGCTAGGTAGAGGAGGTGTCCGCTCACTCGAAGGAGAAGCAGAAACTGTAACAATTTTAATGGCATAACACTACACAAGTACACATAAATAATATACAGAGAAAAATACACAGCTGATGACTATATTAGAAAAATACATACCAGATGCGGGGACAAAGCCCTCCCACGAATGCCCCTCCTAGAACTGCTACCAGATCTTCCTCCACGCACCATATCTTCATAGAGACATAAAATCATAATGTTTACTAGTCAATTGCTTATATTGAAAGTGAGCTGCTTTAAATATACTCTACAAGTGTGAAAAAATTCTACCATAGTTTAATTGATATCCATTTCCTCCTCTGATGATGACGATATGTCTAATTCAACCCCATCTTCATCATCATCTTCACATTCATCACTGGTATATTCCTCTTCCTCACCAGAACTTTCATATTTAATATCTGTACGACGAGCACTACTGTCTTTCATCTCACGTGGATCGACTTCTTCGACCTCATTTCCGTGAGACAAGGACATTGGTGCTTCGGATTCGTCTTCTCCAATATGAGTTGTCAACTCTACATCTTCAACAAAGTCTTCTTGAAAGAATTCTGCGTTGATCTCTTCAGCTGTCTGATCAGTCATGTCCAATTCATAATCAGAGAATAGTCTTGACTTAACTCTGCAAACTACCCACCAATCATTTCGTTCTTTGTTTGTACATGAAGGATAACTTGTATAATACACTTGCTGGGCTTGTGTGGCTAAGATGAATGGCTCATAAGTATTCATTTTGACTTATGCTTAAGCTCGACAATCCCATGTGTTGTGTCATTTCGAATGGAATTTGGATCAAACCAATGACACTTGAACAAGATATATGATTATTTTGTCCTAGATATTGCAATTGTAGGATCTCCTCTACAATACCATAGTAGTCATACTCACTTTCATTGTATGTACTTTCTTTTACACATACGCCACTGTTCATGGTAGATTTATTCTGCCCATAGTCTTTTGTATGAAACCTATACCCATTGACAATAAATCCAGGATATTTCTGCAATTTTGGATGGGCCGTAGGCTACCTGACGAACTCTTTCATCAGTAATTAAACCTTCTTGCACCTGCGTGTAGAAAAGGCTAGTTATAAAGTGAATGAATTTTGTTGAATACTCTTTGACGGTGTACACTTACGCGTTCTCTTAGCCATAAGGCCAATGACTTCTCTCGTTCTTTTTCAACCTCAAAATCAGTGAGTTGTGGATTTTTTTGTATTAATTCTGAATCAAATTGTCTGCAATGATAGCAGATCACATTGAATAGGTAGAATAAGGCAAAAAACTTACATATAAATTTAAATTGTGAGATTAGTACTTACTCAACATAACATTCTAGCTCAGAACAATTTAAAAGAATATATATCTCTGCGGCACATAACTCTCTATCATCCAGCATTCGAGTTGAAGAACGTCCGAAGGCACGTCCAGGATGAGTAAATATTGAGAGTCGATTTGAACCGACAGATTCCCCCCCATCATCATTACGTGGAGGTGTGTCCGACGAGTTTGAATGTCTGCTTCAAAGTACATTGCACAAAAGTTAGAGATTTCCTCCATAATGTATGCCTCAGCAATAGAACCCTCCACTTTTGCTTTATTTCGGACTTTCATTTTAAGGTCATGCATACACCTACATCCACAATGTAAGAGACAATTAGAAAATCTATCACTTACGTAAGGTGCAATCGTACGAAGGAAATAGTTCATATTTGCATATACCTCTCAAATGGATACATCCATCTATATTGTACTGGCCCTCCGACCTTTGCTTCATATGGTAGATGTACGAGTAAATGCTCCATTGAATCGAAGAACCAGGTGGAATATCTTCTCCAACTTGCATACAGTGGTGACCACATTCTGTTCGATAGTTTGCACATCCTGAAGCCTGAGTTCTGATGCAGATAGAATCGTGAAAAATCGACTCAACTCAGATACGCTCCCCATAGCTGCTTCGACAAGATGTCACGAAATGCAATAGGTAGCAACCTTTGCATGAATACATGGCAGTCGTGACTCTTCATTCCATATATCTTTCCCACTGACGTTGACAGAACGAGCAATATTTGACACATAACCGTCAGGAAATCTCAGTTGTTTCAGCCACTGACACACTTGCTTTACTTGTCCTCCTCCAAGCACATAAACTGCTTTTGGTTTACTTGATTTCCCATTACTTCAACAATTTCTAACTCTGGACGTTTACAGAGCATGGACAAGTCCAAGCGTGCATTCACATTGTCCTTTGTTTTACCTTTGATATCCATAACTGTGTTGAATACATTATCAAAGACATTTTTCTCGATATGCATCACGTCTAGATTGTGCCGCACAAGAAGAGTCGACCAATAAGGTAGCTCCCAGAAAATGCTTTTCTTCACCCAGTTGTGCTCCTTCCCAAAACCTAAAAGGTGTCGGTACTGCCCCTCTGTTGTGTGATATCTGGCAAATTTTCAACATGTGCTGCCATATCATGACCGACAACCTCTCGAATATAACTTCATCTCGTTCCTTTCTGTTCTTTAGGAATTATCTTTTTGTCTTCTAAAAGGGTGATCAGCTGGTAAAAACTGACGATGGCAATCAAACCAGCAGGACTTCCCACCATGTTTAAGTACACGATTTTGGTATTATCCATACAATACGGACATGCTAGCCTCCCATGTGTGCTCCAACCAGATAGCATTCCATATGCAGAAAATCACTTATAGTCCACATCAATGCCGCCCTCATGGTGAAATTTTGCTTTCTAGATGCATCATAAGTATTGACCCCCTCAGTCCATAATAATTTCAATTCATCAATCAACGGTCTTAGATAGATGTCTATATTTTTTGTAGGACTTTTCGGACCAGTCAATAAGGACAGGATAAAATTCTCTCGCTTCATGCACATGCTCGGAGGAAGGTTGTATGGTGTCACGAACACTGGCCAGCTGGAGTAGGAAGCCACTGAACCTCCAAATGGATTAAATCCGTCAGTGCATAAACCAAGCCTCACATTACGCGACTCCTTGAGAAGATAGGATAAACATGGTTGAAATGAATCCAAGCTTCGCCATCTACAGGATGAGTCATAATATCCATGTCCCGACGTACTCTTTTTGCATGCCACCTCATATGTTCAGCTGTCTTTGAAGACATATACATTTGTTGCAGCCTGGGTGTAAGGGGGAAATATCGCAATGACGCATAAGGTATATCCTTTCCCCTAGAATTGACCCCTCTTTTAGGTTTAAATCTATCATGACGGCAAACTGAACAGGATACCATATCTGCATTCTCTTTGTCATACAACATACAATGATTAGGACATGCATCTATTTTCACATATCCAAGTCCTAAATCATTCACCATCTTCTTGGCACGATAAAAATTTGGAGGCAGCTTTTCATCTGAGAGGAACATGCTCTTGATGATGTGAGGAGACGATCAAAGCAATTCTCAGAAATATGAAATTCAGATTTCAAGTTCAACAACTGTGACACCGCTGACAACCGAGTGTGCTTTTGACAACCATCCCACAATGGCTCATCAGCATCCTTAAGTAACCGATAGAATCTTTCGGCTCCCTTATTCGGCACGTCTTCAGCGTATACAGGATCCACATGTACACTGAATGCCGGACCAGCAGCATCTACAACCATATCCACGTACGTACTTGGCCTTTCCACATTACTAGGCTCGTGCGACCAGAAGTCCTCACCATGACATGTCCAATTCATATAACCTTCAACAAACCCTTTTCTGTATAAATGGCGTTGAACTTCCCATAGGGGAATTCCACTTCAAATTTTTACAAATCATACAAGGACATCGGATGCCACCTTGCCTGTCTACTTCTGCATTTGGATTCCCCAATGCAAACTGAACGAAATTCTCAACTCCGACCCTAAACTCCTGGGACCCACATGATCAACTATTCTGCGATACATCCAGAACGGTCTGAAGTCATTGTTGTCCTACGCCCAAACAATATCAATAGACAAATAACTTTAAAATTCTATATCACACATCCTTCGACGCAACCGAAATGAATAGGAAGGATTTATTATTTAGATTATCACTTTTTACCCATCTGTGAATATTTGATCGCACTCAGATGACTATTTACTATGTGATTGTATTATTTGCTGAAAATTTCGGCAGCATCTCCCCACATCTCTCCGATATACCAAAATATATTTATTGATTAAGATATTTTCTTAAACACTTACTAATAAGTGGTTAAGAAAATATTCTAATCAATAAAGGTATATCAGAGAGGAGTGAGTAGACACACCCAAAATTTTCAACAAATAATACAAGCACATAGTAAATGACCACCTAACTGTGATCAAACATTCACAGACTGTCCAAAACGGGACAATTCAGGACTTTGAGTTAGATACATACGTTCTCATCTTTGAAAATAAGACTCGTGCACATCAATCCCAAAGTCTTGAACGGGAGGTTCATTGACATGGGCTTAACACGCTCTCGTGAAGTGTGTGCAATGTTAAAAAAAATAAAAACTAAAGCATACATATAAACAAGTGCAATAATATCCCACATAAATATGAAAATAAAATAAAAACAGGGAGATAGTTTATTGAGATTTTATCTCCAATGCTGATAAGTTCTAATAAAATTACCTGCATGCAGTCATAACTTTACAATTGGAGAATCCTATTACAGAATAAGTACTAATCTGTGAGTTGGATATCAAGAAGCCTATTTTTTTTTACATGCATGTTGAATAATACATATGAAAGAGACTCAAAATCTACCCACCTGTCTGAGATTTAGAAATTCCCAATTGCATAAGTGTTATCATATTCATGGCTTTCTGTCACCAAATTGAAAATAATTGTCTTTCATCTCTAAGCTTATACATTACAGGAGGAGTTAAATGATCTATAGAAGCTTAATTTTGATAATTTATAGTATATATAAATTAAGTACAAAAAAATACCTACTGAGGCAGTTAGAAACTGGATAGAATCTGAGTAGTAACCTCCTTTCCCTGCACATATGGTTAATGAAAAGTATATTAGTTCCTAGAACTTAAGTTAATAAAAAATTAGAGTGAATACAAAATTTAAAGAAAAGGAAAAGATAGCACCGTAGCTACATTGCGACAGTGCTACACGGGAAATGAACAAAATAGAGTTGCAAACTGTGCTTAAGACTGTGCTTAAAACTATCCGAAAATTATGGCATTAATAGAGTTGCCTTTCACAAGTGGGCCTTTCACAAACAAGATTTTATTGTCCTACAATTTTAACCTCCTGTTTTTCCATATGTATGTTTTGTGAGCACCAATAGCATATGCAAATCAAAAGAATATTTCATTCACAAAAATCTACTTATTAATCTATCTGTCACCATACATGAGAGGATGAGATGAAAAATGAACATGATAATGTAAGGTAACCTATAAATGTAAAATATAACATTGATAATGGTTGAAACATCTACTAATAATAATATGACAATGAGAAATGAGAATCTACAATAATAAATAACAATTTTAGACTTAAATAAATTAAATAAGGAGTGAAAGGAAACAAAATAATAATCTAACCTGCAGGTGTGCGTTGTGCAGTTGTGCTTGTGCTATGGTGAGGGCAGAAAGATGATGATGGTGGCTCTGGTCTGGTAAGCAATTGCTGTGGAGACAGACATCAATTGAAGCATTAAATATTATGATTGATGAAGATTAAAAATATTACTTGAAGACTTGAAGTTAAAGCTGCTCACCAAATAATAGAACAAAAATAAAATCAGATCTGAAATGAATCGATAATTACTCAAAGACTCAATGTTATGGGAGATGTTGCTGCAGTGCTGCTCCCGATCTCCTTAATCAATCTGGAATGAAGAAATCACTAATTATATAGTCATACAAACTAAAAATAAAATATGAAGATTAGAATAAAAAAATAAGGTTGACAAAGACAACAGCAACAAAAAAACCGCAGTCGCCAAACCCACACATGAGAGAATCGTTCAAATGAGAATGGGAAACTGGAGATGTTACATGTGCTCGTCTCCCTGGACCCTGGCGTGCCGTCCACGACTTCGCGTTGTCTCCCTGGTGCGCTGTTCGGCACGTCCACGCCGTCCGTGTCGTCACCCGGGTGTGTAGTCCGCGTCATCTCCTAGTCCCTGATGCGCCGTCCGGCCCGTCCACGCCGTCCTCGTCGTCTCCCTGGTCTGCCGTCTGCGCCGTCCACGTCGTCTACCTGGTGTGCTATCCGGCCCGTTCGCGCCGTCTCCGTCTCACTGTTGTGCCGTCCACGCCGTCAGCGTCGACGCCGTCTCCCTGCGCCTGGTGTGCCGTCGACGTTGTCTGCCTGCGCCTGGTGTCGTCGACGTCTTCTCCCTGTCCCTACCTCCCTGGTGTGCCGTCCGTGGCGCCGCCTCCCTCAATCCCACCAAACCCTCACCAGGAGCAGAGAACGGCTGAACGGGAGAATCGGGAGATGCAGATGCCAAGCAAGACTTGCAAGATTTAGGGCTGCGGCCAGCTTGTGTGCGACCGTGGGTATCTTTAGGGGGTTTTTGGGTGTTTAATGGCAGCCGTTGGATGAAAGGGTGAGATCTATAAGATGACCATAATACCCTACACAATGTGTACATTTACATATATATATATATGTATATACATATATATCATGTTATATATATATATTAAACAGATTTAAATATATATATATATATATATATTAAAATATATTATATAAAATTCAGTTTTATCGGTTTGGTTCGGTTTAGGAGATCGCCAACCGAACCAAACCGAATTTACAAATTCGGTTTGGTTTGAAACCGAACCGAAATTTTTTTATTTTCAAACCGATCGACCGGCGGCAGTGGTGAGAGGCGACGGCGACGGAGGGGCTGGGTCGCAGGGGAGACTCGGAGAGGTTTTAAATATGTATATTTATATATTAGATATGAGCCATTAGATGTAAGATCTAATGGTCAGTATTAATCTAGTTTCAGATCGATCTTAAACAGAGCGGATCTCTTATTTCCGCGTCCGCTCCGTTTATTATTCGGATAATATCCGTATCCGAATTCGCTTTGTCAGATATCTGTTAAACGGATACGGATAGACTTAATCGGATACGAATTCGGATCGGATCCGATATTATCCGGATCCGTTTACAGCCCTAGTCAGGAGTACAACAGATTTCCACTCAAAATCGATAGAAATAAAAAGGCCAATGGCTCGGGCATTCTCGATGCTCCACTCAAAATCGATAGAATGGGGATCTCTCACCTGCAACACCAACACGTCTGGTCTTCTTAGCCAAGAAAGCAGGCGAAAGTCTCTGTTGGTTTTAGAAGATGTCGAAGACACCGACGAAGAAGAAGACGACGTTGTCCAAGAATGTTGCACGGACGGCGACGACCACCTTGGCCGAGGAGGCTCGACTGCTCGTGCTCACGGCGATGGGAGAGGCCGAAGAGCAGGGGCTCCGACACTCCACTGTGTAGCAAAGAAAGAGGAGAGGCCGAACTGAGACCGGGAGGGAGAAGGGCTGCGTGACCAGATTAGGGCTTTTTAGGGTTGTTTCGGTTCAATCGGTTCGGCTCAATTTTAAGGAAGAAAAAATCGAACCGAACTATTTACCATTAAACCGGTTTGATTCGGTTCATTGACCCGAACTTTAGTTAGTTGAACCGAACCGAACCGAACGGTTCGGTTCGGTTTATCGGGTTGGACCGAGAAATGAACAGTCCTAAGCATAGCATCACCAACAGCAAAGCAGTAGCAGCAGTAAAGCAGTAGTAACAGTAAAGCAGTTGTAGGAGTAGCAAAGTATAGCAGCAGCAGCATGTGCGGGAGGATAAGATAAGGATCATTGGTGGGGTTTAAAGGTGGGGTTTATCCGCATGCGAGATTGCAACGAACAATGGCAATGAAATCTTCGAAAGGATTTCACCTGGGTTAAACACGTAATACAGTTCTTAC
>JACBKR010005425.1:0-18464 GCA_014218235.1 Colocasia esculenta | reverse complement strand
TAGACGACTAGCGTGTAGGTTGTCCTCCGTTAGTGAGCCGGGACATCGAGTGCGACTCTGTCCTGTGCGTACTCCTTTTGGTGGTTGAGCCGGTCTCCGTGGAGCCCCTTCTCTACCGCTAGGGTCAAGCGTAGGGGAAAAACCGGTCGTGGACCAGACGCGAGAGAGAGCGTCTGTAGTGTGCACACGTGGCTGGGGTTGAGAGCCTCTGTGGTGACGGGACGCCGAGCCACAGACCCTAGCTGAGTCCTACTTGCTGTGTGTGTGAGTGTGTGTTACTGAGCCGCGTGGTTTACAGTTTTGTGTGGTGCGACGTGTACTTACTTTTGTTTACTTTCCGCACTTTAGACTGTTACCGGTGGGGTTACTTTTCCCTACTGGGTCTCTTTCTTGAGACTCACTCCCTTCCCTTTCAGGTGGGTCTTCGTCGACTCCCGTTCCAGGCGAGTCTAGCCACTCCGGTGTTGGTGCTCCCTAGCTGCAGTGAGTAGTACCTTTTTGTTGTACTTCTGTACTCTGTACCTTGCTCAGACTCTGAGTTGTATAGATACGTTCATATAGTGGAATTTTACTGCTTTGCATGGTGTGTATCTTCTTACATATAGTCTCCTCGGACTCTAAATTCCTACCCTTCCGAGCTTGTCTCGTGGGTTAGCGGGTCAGAATTCGGGTTACTGGTTGTTACTGGTAATGCGGATTCTGGGTCGTTACACAACTCGAGCACACTCGTAGCCCGAGTACTCCCTCAACAGGCTCCCGAGGACGGGGGTCCCAGGTAACGGTAACAACCTCTCGCACGGGACAAGCCCTCAAGTGCGCGCACCGGGCGAACGACTAGTGTGAGACCGTACTAGGGAACTAGCAAGGTGCCACGGTACAGTAAAGTGAAAACGAAGCGACGGAAGCACAACCTGCCTCAGGACTGAGAAGGCGACATAGGCTCTGTCGCCTTCAAGAAGGCGACATAGGGGGTGTCGCCTTACCAGTCAGGTGGCGACACAGGGTATGTCGCCTTCAGGCCAGTCGGGGGTTCCGGAGACTCTTCTTCCGGAACCTCCCCGAAACGGAGGAGAAACACTACACACGGGGAGGGGAGCATGCTTATCATGCTAGAAAGCCATAAACACACAAACCACCTTGAACACCCCAAGAACATGGATTCTACGCTCGGAGGAAAACCTCACTCACACGAGCATGGAGTTCTCGCACTCCCCAAACCCCAATCACACAAGAACCACGGTCTAGACGGGGAGGGGATCATGCTTAGGGCGAAGGAGTCGGATGTCCCTACCTCCACGTGAAGAACGCACCCGATGGGTCTTCTCGTAGGTTTGGCCGTCTCCTCCTCGCACCGCACGGCACGAACACAACCCCTGCACGAACGGAGCGTCACCCTCTCAGCACGGCCGCCTCAACACGGGGGAGGCACCCCAAAACCGTCGGAAGCTCCGGGAGGGTGAGAGAAAGAGGGGGAAGGAGAGGCGCGAGAGAGGGGGAAGGGGCTCGGGCGCCCGGACTTTAAGCCCGCGGTGCTGAGAAGGCGACATACCCCATGTCGCCACGGGAACCAGAAGGCGACACACCCCCCGTCGCAACCCACTGACAATGGTCAAATCTCGGAATTCGAAAAAGTGAAGGCGACAGCCATCTTGTCGCGTTCACCCGACACCGCCAGAGCCGTACTGACACAAAGGACGCCCGTCACGTCTGTCAGACGGCGTCTGGGGCGACGCGATGGGAAGGCGACATAGGCATGTCGCCATCCATCAAACCAGAAGGCGGCAGTGGGTATGTCGCCTTCAAGAAGGCGACATACCCCCTGTGGCAATCCAAGCAGAACCAGACATCGACGCGATCGGAACCACGTCGCGACAGTCGCCCTGCCGCGACCCAGAGACGGGGCCAAGGGCCCAAGGGGGCCGGGGTGTTACACCTACTGCCACCTTTCCAAAGCGACCAACTCAAAATCTTCCATTGGCTGAATGCAAGACTGAAGATCAATGGGCTAAAGGGCATAAGGCTCTCTTTTTTTTTTTTTTTTTTTATTAAGTGGTGTGGTGGTTTAGACCACCACCCAACCGACATGAGAAACCCGTGTTCGACTCTCAGAAAACCTCTTGGAAAAACCCCCTGTGGAAGGGCCGCTCCCTTGCCTAAAGTCTTTTTTGTATTAATATCCTGAAAACACCTCCTGCGTCGAAGCGCATCCTCGAGACCCTGCCGCCTTGGTGTGCTTGGGGTGCCCAGCCACTGGGCTACCCGCGTCGAAGGGCATAAGGCTCTCTACAGCAAGTATCTTCTTGCCAGATCAGACAGCAACCCTCGACAGGATTATCCTCACCCTGTCTGAATGGTTTGTAATTCATCACCAAGCACTTTGGGGCCCTCATTATCAAAGAAATCAGAATCACCAGGTGCTTCCAGCTTTACAATGATTTTCATTATCTACAAAAGCTACCGGAAGTTCAGTTTGGCCATTCCATGGAGCTCTTGCTATTCTTCGATCTGAAAGTCCCATTAATTGCCCTTCACAGTGGACTTCACCACTCTGAAGATGTCTGAAGTAGTGTTTCTTCCGAAGTTACACTCCTTGGTCTTGGATTCCTCAGTTGGCTCTCATGCCTTTGAAAGGTTTGCCAGAGTCATGGGAAGAATCTCAGCTCAGTAGAGTCGCCTTCCCTCCTTTCAAAGGTTTATCTTTCGAGAATATCATCTGGGCCACATCTCGTCTGCAGTGCTTGCTCCCCTGATGTCTGAATGTGAAAGGCTCTCTCCCTCAGACTGGGAGAAGTACTACAATCAATCTGCTCTCCAGTTGGAATCCCTGAACAGTTCTTTAGTCCGAGCAGGCAAGCCTCCTCTCTCTGTTGAAGCTTTTCTGGACTTAATTCCATCAATCCAATTTAGGAACTGTTTGTGCAATGGGCTAAGCGGTACTCTGCGTTTATTTCCTTAAAAAAGGACCTGAAGGATCATCAGTTCTTCTATCTTGTAACCATTGCTCACTTTCTTCAGCGTGCCAGTTTTGAGAAGTCAAGCTATTTCCGGTTCACCCTTGATAAGAATCAGTATGCGCGTTTCTTATAAGATCAGCAACAACTTTACATTGAGCGCATGCATCCTCAGATGGGTGCATCTTTCTCCATAGATTCTGGCGTCTTCCAACAACTTTTTGAAGAACAGGAGATTAAGGCTTGGGAACTTATTTCCCGACATGTCTCTCTTCTTTCTCCAAATGTCTATCTCCCTGTACCTCCTCAAGTTTAATCCCATATAGTTTTTGTGCTCTCTCATCTATCTTCTCTTCTCTTTGTCTCCAAGCGTTTGATCATTTTTACTTAAATGACAAAAAGGGGGAGAAATATACATTTCTTATGTTATTTCAACAATCATACTTAGAATTATTTCAGATAATGTGTGCTTATTTATAAGTTTTGTCATCACCAAAAGGAGGAGATTGATGATCAGTCTATCTCCATGTAATTTAAATAAATTACATATCTATTTTGGTGATTAACAAAACTATGATAAAGGTCACTAACTCATTTTCTTATGTTAGTCTTTTGATTTCCCTTTTTAATTCGTCTGAACTTTTTTATTTTTCTAATTTTGTTATTTGTGTATTTTTATCTTTTATATTTTCGCATACCAACTCATTTCTTCTTTTAAGTTCACTAACTTGCTTCTCTAGTTGTTCATTTCTGATTTTAAATCTGAATTGGTATTTTCTAGACATGCAACATTTTTCTTACTAGCTTTTAATAATTTAGATACTTCTCTATATTATCATACAGTTCATTAAAAGCATCTTCTATGTATCTGAATCAGAATCATTACAGGAATCAAAGGATGAGTCAGAGTTACCTTTTCTGCGATGTCTGCCATGAAGGCTAGGTTGGCATTTTCTTCTTCCTCACTGTTCGAGCTTGACTCGCTATCCGAGTCACTGCTGTTGTCCTAAGCTGCTGCCATGGCTTTCTTCTTATATCTTCTGAACTTTCTTGAGTTGTCCTTTCTGAATTCGAATTTTTTGAGCTTTGGACACTCTGCCTTGATGTGTCCTGGCTTCTTGCACTCATAACAAATGGTTCATTCTTCTTTATGTCCTTTGCTTCAGGTTTCTTGAAATCCTTTCCCTTTTTGAAGTATCGTCTGCTAGATTGATACTTCTTTTTCTTGGCCAATATCTGTTGTAGTCTCCTAGACAGCATTGCTTCTTCATCTTCACTATCTTCACTACTGGCTTCATCTTCTGATTGTTCCTCAGAGCTGCCTTCTACTGCTTTGAGGGCATTTGTATGCTTCTTTTGAGTAGATGATTCTCCTAATCTCTCCATGTTTATCTCATGGGCCATGAGGGACCCAATGAGTTTTTCCAATGACATCATTTTCAGGTCATTGGCTTCTTCTATAGCTGTTACCTTGGGAGTCCAAGAAGATGGTAGGGATCTAAGAATTTTTCTTACCATATCTCCTATCTCATATCTTTTTCCTAATCCTTCTAACCCATTGGTGATGTCTGTAAATCTGCTAAACATTTGGGTTATAGACTCTCCTGGCTGCATCTGGAACCTTTCATATTGTGTCACCAGAATGTCTATCCTAGTTTTCTTGACTTTGTCGGTGCCTTCATAAGTGATCCTGAGCCTTTTCCACATTTCCATGGCGGATTTGCAGGCAGATACACGGTTGAATTCTTTTTACTGAGGGCACAACACAAAATGCTTTTGGCTGTGTTGAGAGAGATCTTCTTTCTATCATCTTCTGTCCAGTTATATTTGTTGTTTAGAACGACTAGATCGCCTTCTTCTACTATGGACCATATTTGAAAATCAAATCCTTGTAGGAAGTATTCCATTCTTATTTTCCAGTAGGTGTAATCTTCTCCGTCGAATAGCGATGGCCTATTGACTGACTGACCTTCTGAATGACCTTGGGCTGCCATTTGATCTTTTCTCTTCAGATCGATGGATCTTCTTCTTTGACGAAGAGACTAGCTCTGATACCACATGTTGCCCAGTAGCAAGCCCAGAGGGGGGGTGAATGAGATTCTTAAAAATTATTTAACATTCAAAACCTGTTCACAAAACAGTCACACAAAAACACACTTTGCAGATGTTAGTGTTAGTGATTTGAAAAATCAAACACACAAAAGCAATCACACGACACAAAGAATTATCCTGGTTTGGATCTCCTCTTCTTGGAGTCCTACGTCTAGTCCCTGAGCAATATCTCAGGATTTCACTAACAAGGGTACAGTCCCCCTTAAAGACACTACAGCACCCAGCACCCCTGCTGGTCTTCCTTCAACTGAAGGGAACAACACCCTGGATACCCCACCAGGTCTTCCTTCACAACCGAAGGGAACAACACCCTGGATACCCCACCAGGTCTTCCTTCACAACCGAAGGGAACAACACCCAAAGAAAGAGTTCAAGAAGACGGTGCCCCTAGATCAAGCTTATAGACACTACTTGATCTGAAGCAAGAACTGAGAAGAAGAAGATCTACAATCAAGGATTCTTCTTAGAACAAAAAGCTCTCTCACAAATCAGAAATTAGCACGAGAGCAACAACTAAGACTGATGGAAGTTTTTGCTTGGCTCTTAGGAAAGCTTGCAGAAGATTGAAGGATGTTAAAATAACTGCATTCTTTTTCTAGTCGTTCTCCTTTTATATATATCATTTTTGTAATTCGAACGTTGAAGTGCCCGTTGTCTCTATGCATAAGTGAACGTTAGACTACTTGACACTTGGAAGCTTCCAGTCAACAGTCCTTTATCTTTTCATGCACGTAAAGAGAGAGAGAGAGAGAGAGAGAGTCCTCTGTAGTCTTCTTAGGCTTCTATTTGTCCAACGTTGTATGACGGATGATGTAAGAGACCTGCACATATTTAAAGCTTGAACAATAGACAGCTAAGCTGTTTCTAGTTGTCAGTCAACGTTAGAACGAAAGTTCATCAAAATAGTAATGCCATTTTGTTGTTCTAAAAGATGTTCACAGAGAAGATACGATAATGGAAAATATTGTCTGCATGCATGCAGAGATACGTACTATCATAATAAATGCATGGCTGTCAAAAGATATACGTGAAGATTTTGACTTTTCAATATTTTCAAAGATTAGCTCGAAAAACGAGTCGAAGCTTTCCATGAAGTCATCATATATATGACTTATAAAATCGTTGTGAAGTTATAAACAAGTTGATGTTCAAATTGTTATCAAGTTATGAGCAAATCGATGTATAACTCGTTATGATGTTATGAACAAATCGATGTACAAATTGTTATGATGTTATGAACAAATCGATGTACAAATCGTTAGGATGTTGTGAAGAAATTGATGTACAAATTGTTATGATGTTGTGAACAAATCGATGTACAAATCGTTAGGATGTTGTGAACAAATCGATATACAAATCGTTAAGATCACTAAAGAAATCGTTGTGATCACTTAACAAATCGTTGTGAGGGCAAATCATTGCGATCACTTAATGAATCATTGTGAGGGCAAATCGTTGCGATCACTTAACGAATCGTTGTGAGGGCAAATCGTTGCGATCACTTAACGAATCGTCGTGAGGGCAAATTGTTGCGATCACTTAACGAATCGTTGTGAGGGCAAATCGTTGCGATCACTTAACGAATCATTGTGAGGGCAAATCGTTATGACCTATAGTGGAAATCGATGTGTACTTAGACAAATATTGATGCTTTGAACTTACATTGTTGTAGTGTGATGAATACTTACTTGATTGACTTGTTTTCCCTTAGTTTATTTTCTATGCTTAGACTTCATAGAAAATGAGTTAGTGACCTTTATCATGGTTTTGTTAATCACCAAAATAGATGTGTAATTTATTTAATTACATGGAGATAGACTGATCATCAAAACAGAGAGAGCAAGGTCTCTTAGGAACTTTTACACAAAAAATAACTTCTCGTTCTCATCTGTTGATTTTTTTTTTCAATTCTATTATGGTCAGTTACAACAAAGTCTCTCAAGATATTTTTAATACGTAAAAAGTGTATACATACAAATATAGATACATGATAGATTTTTGAACAATTAAACTTCTAACAAGGGTAGATTTTCGAACAATTAAACTTCTAACAAGGGTATATAAGTAGGAAACGATAAAAAATATTTCAGCCATTGGAAATTTAGCATCCATTAATGGAATGTTATACTTCCATCATGGCTCATGTTGGTAGAGTCCTTTTAAATAATTATATTATGTTAATAGGGTATACATGCAAGTGCAAATGTAGAATGGATTTTCACACAATTAGACTTCTATAATAGGGATACATATATAAAAAAGCCCCCAAAAAATAAACTAAGTGTTAAGTTATTTTTTCTTTAAAAAGTTAAAGAATGTTTGTGTAAGAAATTAGTGACTCTGATTTGTCAAGATTTAAGATTTTCGTCTTAAAATTTATTTTGTAGAAAAGAGAAGATAAAAACTATAACCATGGACAATGTAGCATTATCTGATAGTCCAATAGACTGGATCAGACCCATTTCTGAGCTTCAGACAAGCTTAATTTCGATACTCGTAAAACTGTGCAAGATCCGTGTACTCTAGGGGGAACAGTAAATGTAAAGTTTTATACGGCATAAATAATGATCATATCGATCATATCGTGACACACTATTAATCAGATTCGAAAAAAAAAAAAAACAATGATCGAGAATTGATCAGAACCAGTGTCCCAATTAAGGCGGTCGGATCTTAAAAATTGTAGTGGATAGCTTTTACGGCGAAATCTTGTTTGGAGAATGATATATGTATCAAGCGTGAAGCTTTCGTTGTATCATTGCCTCAATGTGGGTAAATATCTTATTTTTTACCAACCCATGTGGATGGTGCCACATGGATTAGTTGTCCATGTAAATTGTACTTTATGTATTTTTGAAAATACATAAAAATTTTTTCTAATTTGATACATGACGAAGGAAGTGGTCTTCCGCGCGTTGAACATTGATTCTTGAGTCATACATTTAAGGAAAGGAAAACAAGAATTTTGGGACGCTAATTAACGTAGAACTAGTGATCAAGTAAGAAGGCACAATCATAAATTAATGAGACCAATAGTTAGCCGGATATATACAGCCTTTATCCTTTTGTTATAAATTGAGAGATTCATGTTTCCATGACAACGTTAGTGTAAGATCGATCCATTGCAACCTGGGCACACCGCGAGCAGCGCTTCCTCCCTCACAATCCCAAACTGCTCGGGGAGTTCTAACTTCATTCCATCGGGTAAACTCCAATCAACTCCGTGCAGCGGCGGAGCCAATATGAACATCACCGATCCTTTCACCCAAGAAGACACCTGCACATATATATTAATGGACCGATTATTTAGGGGATAAAAAATTTCTGATTATTTTAATAAAAATTATTTAGTTTATATTTTAATCAAAATTAATTTAAAAGAGATTACGTAGATCTAGAGGGTAAAAGGGATTAAAGAGGATCACAGTTATCCCTCCAAAAATGATGAAATACTTTTAACCCCACTCCTATATATCCCTTTTTATCCCAAAAATCTCATTTTTAACCTATTTAGGCTATCCCCTCCGCCAGATCACCCCATGCGCCAAAGCTAATTAGTATCTCTCTCTAACCCACTCTATTATCTCCCGCCAAACTGGCCTGGACCTTGCCGCTCCGAATGGGAGGTAACACCACTGTAATATTCTAATATATATATATATATATATACATATATATATATATGTGTGTGTGTGTGTGTGTGTGTGGTTTTTGCTTGCAAACCTCTCCGGTGCAAACACTGAAGCTTCCTTCCCTTCCAGACCGGGTCCCTGTGTACATGGGCTAGGCGTCGATGAAGACCTCGAAAATTATATATATATCAGATAAATATCTTTGAAATCGAATTTGAGATGTCCTGTCTTCTCCTATTTATTATTTGTCATTTGTATATAATATTTATCACTCTTAATTAATAAAAACAGTTAAATAATGAATAAAAATGGCAAATTATAAATTTAAAGAGGAGTAGTAAACGTCTCTCGGTTGGTCTTCGAGTAAAAAAGCGGCCTTCACCAGAAACAAAGCCTTGACATGGTTAATAAGGCCCATGGGGATCCCCTTCTATTCCCGAGCAGCTCCAGCATCACTAGTAGCAAATTGTGGCGTTTCACCTCTCCGTCCTCAGCCCTGCAGGTCGAACCACGCCAGCGCTGGGAAGAAGTCCGACACGTAGGGCTCCCCCAGCTGCTTGATGAGATTCTCGACACAAGTTGACTCTAAAATTGGACGTGGTTGATACCATCGATATCTGTCACTTGGCCTACCTAATTATGTTGGGCTTAGAGTATTATTGGGCTGGGGTCCAACTGATACCCAATTAACTAAGTAGTGTCGGGTCCCACCCTTTGTATGCATAAAATTTTTTAATTCTACTCGTTGAAACAGATAGAAAGTATTGCTTAACGCTCCATTTAATTAGTCGGATGTTGAGTCTCATATTAAATTAGATTATTTTTTAGAGCGTAAATATAATGTCCAACCAATCAAGTGAGCGTCAAACAACATTTTCTATCCGTTTTAAACTTAGCAAACATTTCTCTGGTATACAGGGCAGGTGGGTCGCCCGGAGGAGCAAGCCCTTCCCTTATCTCTAGGCTGGCCAGAACTGGGCCGCCAAGTAGGTGTTTTGTGTTTTCTTTCACAGAATTCATCGAAGCAGTACTCGCTTTCTCCGTGGGAACCAGGCTTTTTTTTTTTTTTGGCGAGTGTTAAGTTTTATTTTTTAATAAGAAATTTCTTTTTTAATTCATCATAGTCACGTTCAAAGAAATATTTATTATATTTTTGGAATGCATTTCTGCGAGTAATTTTGATTCAATGATTAAGGCGGCCAACATGACGAGGTGGGTGGGTATATAACATGGCGAAACACATGGTGCACACGGAGGAGGGTGTGGGTGTGTGGGGGGGTTGGGGAGCAGACTAAGAGCACCACACAAAACGCAGGATAGTGACAACACACAGGTACACCACCTAAGCCAAGAAATCGGATCAAGTAGAGGTAGATGAAACCAGGGGCCTCTTTGATAACACTACAAGAGAAAGCGGTATTTCTGACAGACAAGATCCGTCGGAAATCGGTCAGAAATCCGTCGAAAAATGTGCCTTCAGACAATTTTCTGTCGAACGAACGTCGGAAAACGTCCGTCCGAAATTTCTGGTCAGAAATTATCGACGGACAAAATAACCGTCGAAAATCCGTCAGAAATTCCAACAGAATTTTTCATCAAAAATTGCGTCGGTAACTTCCGACAGAAAGTAGTCAGAAAATATTGTCGGAAATTTGGTCAGCATTTTCCGACTGAAAACTGTCGGAAAAGCGGTCGGAATTTCCGTCGGTAATTTCGACGGAAAAATTTGTCGGAAAATATCCGTCGATACTTCAGATAGAATGCCGACGGATTTCTTCCGTCGGTAAACTGCATATTTCCGACGGATAACTTCCGTCGGAAAGCCCGTCGGAAATAAGTATATATTTTTTTTTAAAATTATAGAAATAACAATGATAAATTTTAAAACCTGCTAAAATATTCATACATTCCACAATAACAAGTACTCACAATCAACATAAAATCATAAAACACAACAAATATAAAATCATACACAATAATAAATGTTAAAAATCAAGACATGTCTACTGGATCGTCTACTGTCCCCGCCTCATGATCGTCAGGTGCCGGAGGAGGATCCTATATTAAAAAATTAATATGAGAAATATTAATAAAAAAATAATATACAAACATTATTTTCAAAAATTAAATTTAAAATATGGATTATTCCTCAAGTTTAATTAGAAAATATTTTTGATCATTTACACTTTGGTTTTTTTTATATTAGTGATTTGAGTGCCGAACCCAAACCGGGAATCCAATTAGGATTCCGTCAGTTCGCACACGTCACTTTCACCCACTCAGTCATGTCGGAGCGAACGACACGTCGATCGGATCCGTATTTGTGATTTTGGACCCCCGAGTTGTGTGTTCTGATCGTTTCTACTTTGCTTTTTTTATATTAGAGATTTGAGCGCCAAATCCAAACAGGAATCCAATTAGGATTCTGTCAGTTCCTACACGTCACTTTCACCCATCGGTCGTGTCGGAGCAAACGGCACGCCGATCGGATTCCTATTTGTGATTTTGGACCCCCGAGTTACTTGTTATGATACTTTACACTTGAAATTTTTTTATATTAGTGATTTGAACGCCCAACCCAATCCGGGAATCCAATTAGGATTTCGTCAGTTCCCACATGTCAATTTCACCCACCCGGTCGTGTCGGAGCGAACGGCACGCCGATCGGATCCCTATTTGTGATTTTGGACCCCCGAGTTGCGTGTTGTGATCGTTTCTACTTTGCTTTCTTTATATTAGAGATTTGAGCGCCAAACCCAAACCGAGAATCCAATTAGGATTCTGTCAGTTCCCATACATCACTTTCACCCACCCGGTCGTGTTGGAGCAAATGGCACGCCGATCGGATCCCTATTTGTGATTTTGTACCCCCGGGTTGCTTGTACTGATCCTTTACACTAGTTTTTTTTATATTAGTGATTTGAACGCCGAACCCAAACTGGAAATCCAATTAGGATTCCGTCAGTTCCCACACGTCAATTTCACCCACCTGGTCGTGTCGGAGTGAACGGCACGCCGATCGGATCCCTATTTGTGATTTTGGACCCCCGGGTTGCTTGTTATGATCCTTTACACTTGCGTTTTCTTTATATTAGTGATTTTAACACCCAACCTAATCCGAGAATCCATTTAGGATTCCGTCAGTTCCCACACGTCAATTTCACCGACCCGGTCGTGTCGGAGCTAACGGCACGCCGATCAGATCCCTATTTGTGATTTTGGACCCCCGGGTTGCGTGTTGTGATCGTTTCTACTTTGTATTTCTTTATATTTTAGATTTGAGCGCCAAACCCAAACCGAGAATCCCATTAGGATTCCATCAGTTCCCATACATCACTTTCACCCACCCAGTCGTGTCGGAGCAAACGACACACTGATCGGATCCCTATTTGTGATTTTGTACTCCCGGGTTGCTTGTTCTGATCCTTTACACTTGATTTTTTTTTATATTAGTGATTTAAACGCCGAACCCAAATTGGGAATCCAATTAGGATTCCGTCAGCTCCCACACGTCAATTTCACCCACCCGGCCGTGTCGGAGTGAACGGAAAACCGATCGGATCCCTATTTGTGATTTTGAACCCCCGGGTTGCTTGTTCTGATCCTTTGCACTTGAGTTTTTTTTATATTAGTGATTTGAACGCCGAACCCAAATCAGGAATCCAATTAGGATTCCGTCAGTTCCCACACGTCAATTTCACCCACCCGGTCGTGTCGGAGTGAACGGCACACCGATCGGATCCCTATTTGTGATTTTGGACCCTCGGGTTGCGTGTTGTGATCATTTACACTTGGGTTTCTTTTAGATTAGTGATTTGAACGCCCTTTACACTTCTGTTTATCTTAGAATAGTAATTTGAGTGCTCAAGTGGCTTTTTTATCCTTCCATAAGTTGATTGTATGAAGGGACCTTCTTTGTAGGTTTCTTAATTTAGATTTCTTTTTTTTTCCTTTTGACATTCTTTAGTGTTTCATTTCATTCAAACTATATGAATTAATAGTAATACTGACCTGAGGGGCTGGCTGTGAGGGGCGTACTCCTTGGATGGCTGAGATCAGCTGCTCGACCATAACGCCAAAGTGCGTCTGTAGCTCTTCCCGGATGAGGGTTCTCATGTCCTCTACACCACTGTCGGGCGGCGCAGCAGATGAACTCGCGTATGTCGTAGGAGCGACCGAACTCGCATATGAGGACAACACTGGAGTAGTATCCAGGCTGTCCCCAAATCCATACACTCGACCCTTCCTCGGCCCTCCCGCTGCGTCGACCCAAGCCTCCAGATCCAAGTCTGGCTGGGGAGTGCCCTCTGCATAGCGATCCGCTATCGTCCTGTCATAGGTCTCCTACAAAATAAATTAAAACAAAATTATTGAAATCAAATTATTTTAATATCTTAATTGAATTTAATTTTATATTTTGACTTACAGCAAATCGTCAGAGCACTCTCGCTGACATAGTCATTCGTCCCCTTCCGCTTATGAGTCTGATTAAATAACTCGCGAAAAGTAGGGGCATGCTCGAGCTCGTGACGCTTACAATTCAACAAAAGTAGTTAGTTTCACAATAATAATTAATGTATTAAGCAATTGAACAATAATATGCTTACCAATTTTTGGATGTGGGTCGCATAAGATACAGACCCACTAGTATGCACATTCTTCTCCGGATGAGTTGCTCGGTTGTGTTTTGCCGCCTGTGACCGCTCCTGGCATGGACCAGTTGCCCAACGATGACAAAGGGACTCCCAATAGTCCCTCCTCAGCCAAACAGGCCGTAATCCAGCTAAGCCATAGGATCCTGGCTGCATGTCACTACAAGAAAATGCGCTATTTCCGACGGACTGAATCCGTCGGAAATCCGTCGGTATTCCGTCGGAAAAGGCGCCTTCCGACCGCTTTCCGTCCAAAGCTCGTCGGAAACTTTCCGTCGGAAATACTTGGTCAGAAATTTCCGACGGATGACAATTCCGTCGGAATTCGGTCGAAACCTCCGACAGATATAATCCGTCGGTAAAGCCGTCAGTATTTTCCGACGGAATTGCCGACCGTGTTTAGCCGTGGTAATTTATCAGTTCCGACGGATACTATCCGTCGGTCAATCCGTCAGTATTTTTCGACGGGATTACCGACGGTCTTTTTCCGTCGGTAATTTATAAGTTCCGACGGATACTTATCCGTCGAAAAATACACATATTTTTTAAAAAAAATAGGCAAATAAAAATGATTTGTCAACATTGCTACAATGTCAAACCTGCTACAATATTCATAAATTTAACAAATACTAACAATCAACATAAAATCATAAAATACAATAAATATAAAATCATATAGAATAATGAATACAAAAATCAACATAGATCTGCTGGATCGTCTGCTGTCCCTGCCTCGTCATCGTCTGGAGCTGGATCCTATATTAAAACAAATTAAAATGAGAAACATTAATAATAAATAAAAGACATACAGTATTTCAAAAATGAATTTAAAACATGCGATTATTTCTCAAGCTTAATTCAATACTATTTTTAGATCCATCATTTCTTGGGTGTTTTTAGATCCGTCCTTTGAATGCCCAACCCAATCCGGAGATCCAAATTGGATTCCGTCAGTTCCCACACGTCACTTTAACCCACCCGGTCGTGTCGGAGAAAACGGCACGTCGATCGGATCCCTATTTGGGATTTTAGACCCCCGGGTTGCGTCTTTTAACCATTTATATATGTTGGCCGTGTTTTTAGATCCAATCCGGGGATCCAAATTGGATTCTGTTAGTTTCTACACGTCACTTTAACCCACCCGGTCGTGTCGGAGAAAATGGCACGTCGATCGGATCCCTATTTGGGATTTTAGACCCCCGGGTTGTGTGTTTTGACCCTTTATATATACTTGGGTGTTTTTAGATCCGTCATTTGAATGCCCAACCAATCCGGAGATCCAAATTGGATTCCGTCAGTTCCCACACGTCACTTTACCCAACCGGTCGTGTCGGAGAAAACGGCACGCCGATCCGATCCCTATTTGGGATTTTGGATCCCCGGGTTGTGTGTTTTGACCCTTTATATATATACTTGGGTGTTTTTAGATCCGTCAATTGAACGCCCGACCCAATCCGGAGATCCAAATTGGATTTTGTCAGTTCCCACACATCACTTTAACCCACCTGGTCGTGTCGGAGAAAACGGCACGCCGATCCGATCCCTATTTGGGATTTTGGACCCCCGGGTTGCGTGTTTTAACCATTTATATATGGTTGACCGTTGTTTTAGATCCGTCCTTTGAATGCCCAACCCAATCCGGGGATCCAAATTGGATTCCGTCAGTTTCTACACGTCACTTTACCCACCCAGTCGTGTCGGAGAAAACGGCACGTCGATTGGATCCCTATTTGGGATTTTGGACCCCCGGGTTGCGTGTTTTAACCATTTATATATGGTTGACCGTGTTTTTAGATCCGTCCTTTGAATGTCCAACCCAATCCGGGGATCCAAATTGGATTCCGTCAGTTTTTACACGTCACTTTAACCCACCCGGTCGTGTCAGAGAAAATGGCACGTCGATCGGATCTCTATTTGAGATTTTGGACCCCCGGGTTGTGTGTTTTAACCTTTTATATATACTTGCCTGTTTTTAGATCCGTCATTGAATGCCCAACCCAATCCGGGGATGCAAATTGGATTCCGTTAGTTTCTACACGTCACTTTAACCCATCCGGTCGTGTCAGAGAAAACGGCACCTCGATCGGATCCCTATTTGGGATTTTGGACCCCCGGGTTGCGTGTTTTAACCATTTATATCTGTTTGACCGTGTTTTTAGATCCGTCCTTTGAATGCCCAACCCAATCCGGAGATCCAAATTAGATTCCGTTAGTTTCTACACGTCACTTTAACCCACCCGTCGTGTCGGAGAAAACGGCACGTCGATCAAATCCCTATTTGAGATTTGTGACCCCCGGTTGTGTGTTTTGACCATTTATATATACTTGGGTGTTTTTTAGATCCGTCATTTGAATGCCCAACCCAATCCGGAGATCCAATTGGATTCCGTCAGTTCCCACACGTCACTTTAACCCACCTGGTCGTGTCGGAGAAAACGGCACGCCGATCCGATCCTATTTGGGATTTTGGACCCCCGGGTTGTGTGTTTTGACCCTTTATATATATACTTGGGTGTTTTTTAGATCCGTCAATTGAACGCCCGACCCAATCCGGAGATCCAAATTGGATTCCCTCAGTTCCCACACGTCACTTTAACCCACCTGGTTGTGTCGGAGAAAACGGCACGCCGATCCGATCCTTATTTGGGATTTTGGACCCCCGGGTTGCGTGTTTTAACCATTATATATGGTTGACCGTGTTTTTAGATCCGTCCTTTGAATGTCCAACCAATCCGGGGATCCAAATTGGATTCTGTCAGTTTCTACACGTCACTTTAACCCACCCGTCGTGTCGGAGAAAACGCACGTCGATTGGATCCCTATTGGGATTTTAGACCCCCGGGTTGCGTGTTTTAACCATTTATATCTGTTTGACCGTGTTTTTAGATCCGTCCTTTGAATGCCAACCCAATCCGGAGATCCAAATTGGATTCCGTCAGTTCGCACACGTCACTTTAACCCACCCGGTCGTGTCGGAGAAAACGGCACGCCGATCCAATCCCTATTTGGGATTTTGGACCCCTGGGTGTGTGTTTTGACGCTTTATATATACTTGGGTGTTTTTTAGATCCGTCAATTGAACGCCCGACCCAATCCTAAGTATATGAATTAATACTAATACTGACCTGAGCTGCTGGCTGTGTGGGGCGTACTCCCTGCATTATTGAGATGAACTGCTGAACCATATCGCTGAACTGCGTCTGTAGCTGTACCCGCTGCGTCTCTATCTCTACCCGCTGCGCCTGTAGCTCTACCCGCTGCGTCTGTAGCTCTTCCCGCTGCGTCTGTAGCTCTGTACGTAGCTCCTCCCGAATGATGCCTCTAATGTCCTCTACACCACTGACGGGCGGCGCAGAAGATGAACTCGCGTGTGCCGGAGGAGCGATCGAACTGGCATATGAGGACAACACTCGATGAGTATCCAGGCTGTCCCCAAATCCGTACACTCGACCCTTCCTCGGCACTCCCGCTGCCTCGACCCAAGCGTCCGCATCCAAATCTGGCTGGGGAGTGCCCTCTGTGTAGCGCTCCGCCATCGTCCTGTCGTACGTCTCCTGTAAAATAATTTAAAATTAAATTATTGAAAACAATTACTTTAATATCATAATTGAATTCATAATTTAAAGCTTGACTTACAGCAATCGTGCGGGCACTCTCGGTAACATAGTCATCCGTCCCCTTCCGCTTATGAGTCCGGTCAAATAACTCGCGGAAAGTAGGGGCACGCTCCAGGTCGTGATGCTTAAAATTCAACAAAATTAGTTAGTTTCACAATAATAATCCATATGTATATATGAATCGAACAATAAAATACTTACCAATTTTTTACTGTGGGTCGCATAAGATACGGATCCACTAGTATGCACATTCTTCTCCGGTTGAGTTGCTCTGTTGCGTATTGCCGCCTGTGACCGCTGCTGCCATGGTCCAGCAGCCCAACGCGCGCAAAGGGACTCCCATAGTCCTCCGCAGCCAAACATGACCGTAATCCACCCAAGCCATAGGATCCCGGTTGCCTGTGGTCTTCATTGCCTTGTCCCGTGCCTCCCACATCGACTTTCTTAATAGTCTGGGCCGTAATCTCCCAGACGGCTCGAGCCCGAGGGAGATCCTCGGGTTTCATGAACGCGAACCTCCGCTGTAAAGAAATAAATTAATCAACGTTCTGCAATAAACCCAAATTAATAATAATGAATAAATGGCTTCAACTCTTCTAAAAAATAAAAATACCGTAAACATGTCAAATAATAAATCCCGGACTGGCACCGGGAAGTCTCTCCATACATCCACTGGTCCTGGAATATGTGCGTGGACCAGCGTCGTAATATAGCGGGAAGCAGGACTGGGATCTATCTTCCCCCTACAATTCCACATTAATTTTCTACATGAAATGTATATCCTAAATAACAAATACAGTAACACTGAGATGATGAACTTTACCCTGAGATCCAGCATGGTTGTCGTCCTGGTAGCTGAGGCCCCTCCTCAGCTGCTGGATGCTGGCTCTCCACCTCTGTTGAAAACAATTTAGTACACTTTATTGTATAAATTGCAAGAGACCAAACATACTAATCTATTGAAACATATGTTTACCTTGTAGTGAGGAAGAAGACGAAGGTGGCACTGCTCGGATGGTCGACAGGGAGGCAAAATTTCATACACATTAGAAAATATGAATTTCAAATAAACAACAATATAGAAATTTACTGTCGCTGGGACGACGGGCGTGGACGGAGAGGCAGTCCCTGCAAAATTTCATACACATTAGAAATTATGAATTTCAAATAAACAAGAATATAGAAATTTACCTGTCGCTAGGACGACGGGCGTGGACGGAGAGGCAGTCCCTGCAAAATTTCATACACATTAGAAATTATGAATTTCAAATAAACAACAATGTAGAAAATTACCTGTCGCTGGGACGACGGGCGTGGACGGGGAGGCAGTTTCTGCAAAATTTCATACACATTAGAAATTATGAATTTCAATAAACAACAATATAGAAATTTACCTATCGCTGGGAAGACGGGCGTGGACGGGGAGGCAGTCCCTGTAAAATTGTATGTACGTTAGTTCTCGTGAAATCAATATAAACAATAATACCCATATGGTTTTTT
>JACBKR010005424.1:0-18733 GCA_014218235.1 Colocasia esculenta | reverse complement strand
TCGATGGATGTATCCGTTTGAGAGGTATATTCTATATCCGTAGTTTATTCACATTACGGCGAATTTTATATTTCATAGTATTCATCGATCTATTATTATCATAGGTGCATGCACGATCTTAAGATGAAAGTCCGCAACAAAGCACAAGTTGAGGGTTCCATTACCCAGGCATACCTCATTGAGGAGATATCGAACTTCTGTTCGATGTACTTTGACACGGAAATACAAACCCGACGCACTCAACCTCCACGTAATGATGATGGTGGAGAATCCTATGTGTCGGACCAACTCTCTATATTCAAGTGTCCGGACGGGCGTTCGGATATTCTTCTACTCGCCCACTTGAAGACAGAGAGTTGGTAGCTGCGGAGATCTACATCTTCATGAATTGCGCAGAACTAGAGCCTACATGAGTAAGTTGTGCTCACTTATGATATACATCATTTACATGTAATGCTGTAAACTGAACGGTTGTGTGACATTTACATTGCAGAGAGTTTGACTCGTTCATACTACAACGAAATCCACGTCTGACGGACGTGCAGGTTGAAAAGGAACGGGAGAAGTCTTTTCCGAGTTGGTTAAGATCTCGAGTATGTGTCTAAATATTTTGAATCATATATGTTACGTTCTTATGCATAATTAGTTGTTGTAAGTCTATCTATTTTTTGCTAATAGGTTGATCAAGGTTTTATTACTGATTTAAGAGTACAAGAGATCAGTTATGGACCCTCGAAGATTGTACGTGTCTACCCAGGTTACATTGTGAATGGATACAGATTTCACGAGAGATTATGGACGCAATAAGTCTACGATGAACAGCGGCGTATGTGTGAAAGGAAGTGCCTACAATGAAAATGAAATTGACTATTATGGCATTCTCGAAGAAGAAGCATTGAACTGCAATTTTTGGGACAAGACAACATTATATTTCTCTTCAAGTGTCATTGGTTTATCCGACATCTATACGTCATGACACAACCATATGGAATTGTCGATGTCAAGCATAAGTCCAAGTTGAGTACATACGAGCCATTCATACTAGCGGCACAAGCGCAACAAGTTATAAGCATCACGAGCTCGAGCGTGCCCCTACTTTCGCGAGTTATTTGATCGGACTCATAAGCGGAAGGGGACGGATGACTATGTTAGCGAGAGTGCCCGCACGATCGTTGTAAGTCAACCTATAAATTTTGAATTCAATTATGATATTAAATTAATTTATTTTTATTAATTAATTTTAATTATTTTGCAGGAGAGGTACGACAGGACGATGACGGAGCGTTATGCAGAGGGCACTCCTCAGCCAGACTTGGATGCAGAGGCTTGGGTCGAGGCAGCGGGAGAGCCGAGGAAGGGCCGAGTGTACGGCTTTGGGGACAGCTGGATACTCAACCAGTGTTGTCCTCATATGCCAGTTCGATCGCTCCTCCGGCACACGCGAGTTCAACTTTTGCGCCGCCCGTCAGTGGTGTAGAGGACATTAGAGGCATCATTCGGGAGGAGCTACGTACAGAGCTACATACCCAGCGGGAAGAGCTACAAACGCAGCGGGTAGAGCTGCAGGCGCAGCGGGTAGAGCTGCAGGCACAGCTACAGACGCAGTTCAGCGATATGCTTCAACAGTTCCTCTCAATAATGCAGGGAGTACGCCCCACACAGCCAGCAGCTCAGGTCAGTATTAGTATTAATGTCATATACTTAGGATTGGGTTGGGCATTCAATTGACGGATGTAAAAACATGCAAGTATATTATAAAAGGTTAAAACACACACCCGGGGGTCCAAAATCCCAAATAGGGATCGGATCGGCGTGCCGTTCTCTCCGACACGGACCGGGTGGGTTAAAGTGACGTATGGGAACTGACGGAATCCAATTGAATCTCCGGATTGGGTTGGGCATTCAAAGGACGGATCTAAAAACACCCAAGTATATATAAAGCGTCAAAACACACAACCCGGGGGTCAAAATCCCAAATAGGGATCGGATCGACGTGCCGTTTTCTCGGACACGACTAGGTGGGTTAAAGCGACGTGTAGAAACTGACGGAATCTAATTTGGATCTCCGGATTGGCCTGGCCATTCAAACGACCGATCTAAAAACACCCAACTTCATATAAAAACCTTAACACACACAACCCGGGGGTCCAAAATCCCAACTAGGGATCAGATCGACGTGCCGTTTTCTCCGACACGACCGGGTGGGTTAAAGCGACGTGTAGAAACTGACGGAATCCAATTTGGATCTCCGGATGGGCCTGGCCATTCAAACGACCGATCTAAAAACACCAACTTCATATAAAAGCCTTAACACACACAACCCGGGGTTCCAAAATCCCAAATAGGGATCGGATCGACGTGTCGTTTTCTCCGACACGACGGGTGGGTTAAAGCGACGTGTAGAAACTGACGGAATCCAATTTGGATCTCGGATTGGCCTGACCATTAAAACGACCTGATCTAAAAACACCCAACTTCATATAAAAGCCTTAACACACACAACCCGGGGGTCCAAAATCCCAAATAGGGATCGGATCGACGTGCCGTGTTCTCCGACACGACCAGGTGGGTAAAGCGACGTGTAGAAACTGACGGAATCCATTTGGATTCCGGATTGGCCTGGCCTTCAAACGACCGATCTAAAAACACCAACTTCATATAAAAACCTTAACACACACACCCGGGGGGTCCAAAATCCTAAATAGGGATCGGATCGACGTGCGTTTTCTCTGACACGACCGGGTGGGTTAAAGCGACGTGTAGAAACTGACGGAATCCAATTGGATCTCCGGATTGGCCTGGCCATTCAAACGACCGATCTAAAAACACCAAACTTCATATAAAAGCCTAACACACACAACCCGGGGGTCCAAAATCCCAAATAGGGATCGATCGAGTGCCGTTTTCTCCGACACGACCGGGTGGGTTAAAGCGACGTTTAGAAACTGACGGAATCCAATTTGGATCTCCGGATTGGCCTGGCCATTCAAACGACCGATCTAAAAACACCCAACTTCAATAAAAGCCTTAACACACAAAACCGGGGTCCAAAATCCCAAATAGGGATCGGATCGACGTGCCGTTTCTCCGACACGGACCGGGTGTGGGTTAAAGAGACGTGTAGAAACTGAACGGAATCCAATTTGGATCTCCGGATTGCCTGACCATTCAAACGATTGATCTAAAAACAACCAACTTCATATAAAAGCCTTAACACGCACAACCCGGGGGTCCAAAATCCCAAATAGGGATCGGATCGACGTGCCGTTTCTCCGACACGACTGGGTGGGTTAAAGCGACGTGTAGAAACTGACGGAATCCAATTTGGATCTCCGGATTGGCCTGGCCATTCAAACGACGATCTAAAAACACTCAACTTCATATAAAAACCTTAACACACACAACCCGGGGGTCCAAAATCCTAAATAGGGATCGATCGACGTGCCGTTTTCCCGACACGACCGGGTGGGTTAAAGCGACGTGTAGAAACTGACGGAATCCAATTTGGATCTCCAGATTGGCCTGACCATTCAAACGACCGATCTAAAAACACCAAACTTCATATAAAAGCCGTAACACACACAACCGGGGGTCCAAAATCCCAAATAGGGATGGATCGACGTGCCGTTTTCTCCGACACGACCGGGTGGGTTAAAGCGACGTTTAGAAACTGACGGAATCCAATGTGGATCTCGGATTGGCCTGGCCATTCAAACGACCGATCTAAAAACACCCAACTTCATATAAAAGCCTTAACACACACAACCCGGGGGTCCAAAATCCCAAATAGGGATCGGATCGACATGCCGTTTTCTCCGACACGACCGGGTGGGCTAAAGCGACGTGTAGAAACTGACGGAATCCAATTGGATCTCCGGATTAGCCTGACCATTCAAACGACTGATCTAAAAACACTCAACTTCATATAAAAGCCTTAACACGCACAACCGGGGGTCCAAAATCCCAAATAGGGATCGGATCGACGTGCCGTTTTCTCCGACACGACCGGGTGGGTTAAAGCGACGTGTAGAACTGACGGAATCCAATTGGATCTCCGGATTGGCCTGGCCATTCAAACGACCGATCTAAAAACACCCAACTTCATTAAAAAACTTAACACACCAACCCGGGGGTCCAAAATCCTAAATAGGGATCGGATCGACGTGCCGTTTTCTCCGACACGACCCGGGGGGTTAAAGCGACGTGTAGAAACTGACGGAATCCAATTGGATCTCCGGATGGCCTGGCCATTCAAACGACCGATCTAAAAACACTAAACTTCATATAAAAGCCTTAACACACACAACCCGGGGGTCCAAAATCCCAAATAGGGATCGGATCGACGTGCCGTTTTCTCCGACACGACCGGGTGGGTTAAAGCGACGTTTAGAAACTGACGGAATCCAATTGGATCTCCGGATTGGCTGGCCATTCAAACGACGATCTAAAAACACCCAACTTCATATAAAAGCCTTAACACACACAACCGGGGGTCCAAAATCCCAAATAGGGATCGGATCGACGTGCCGTTTTCTCCGACACGACCGGGTGGTTTAAAGCGACGTGTAGAAACTGACGGAATCCAATTTGGATCTCCGGATTGGCCGACCATTCAAACGACTGATCTAAAAAACACCCACCTTCATATAAAAGCCTTAACACGCACAACCGGGGGTCCAAATCCCAATAGGGTTCGGATCGCGACGTGCCGTTTTCTCTGACATGAAGGGGTGGGTTAAAGCGACGTGTAGAAACTGACGGAATCCATTTGGATCTCCGGATTGGCCTGGCCATTCAAACGACCGATCTAAAAATACCCAACTTCATATAAAAGCTTAACAACACAACCCGGGGGTCCAAAATCCCAAATAGGCATCGGACGTGCCGTTTTCTCCGACACGACGGGGGGGTTAAAGCGACGTGTAGAAACTGACGGAATCCATTTGGATCTCCGGATTGGCTGGCACGACCGATCTAAAAACACCAAACTTCATATAAAAGCCTAACACACACAACCCGGGGGTCCAAAATCCCAAATAGGGATCGGATCGACGTGCCGTTTTCTCCGACACGCCGGGTGGGTTAAAGCGACGTTTAGAAAAACTGACGGAATCCAATTTGGATCTCCGGATTGGCCTGGCCATTCAACGAACCGATCTAAAAACACCCAACTTCATATAAAAGCCTTAACACACACAACCCGGGGGTCCAAAATCCCAAATAGGGATCGGATCGACGTGCCGTTTTCTACGACACGACCGGGGGGTTAAAGCGACGTGTAGAAACTGACGGAATCCAATTTGGATCTCCGGATGGCCTGGCCATTCAAACGACCGATCTAAAAAACACCAAACTTCATATAAAAGCCTTAACACACACAACCCGGGGGTCCAAAATCCCAAATAGGGATCGGATCGACGTGCCGTTTTCTCCGACACGACCGGGTGGGTTAAAGCGACGTGTAGAAACTGACGGAATCCAATTTGATCTCCGGATTGGCCTGGCCATTCAAACGACCGATCTAAAAACACCCAATCATATAAAAGCCTAACACACACAACCCGGGGGTCCAAAATCCCAAATAGGGATCGGATCGACGTGCCGTTTTCTCCGACACGACTGGGTGGGTTAAAGCGACGTGTAGAAACTGACGGAATCCAATTGGATCTCGGATTGGCCTGGCATTCAAACGACCGATCTAAAAACACCCAACTTCATATAAAAGCCTTAAACGCACAAACCCGGGGGTCCAAAATCCCAAATAGGGATCGGATCGACGTGCCGTTTTCTCCGACACGACCGCGGGGGGTTAAAGCGAGCGTGTAGAAACTGACGGAATCCAATTGGATCTCCGGATTGGTCTGGCCATTCAAACGACCGATCTAAAAAACACCAAGTATATATAAAGGGTCAAAACACACAAACCGGGGGTCTAAAATCCCAAATAGGGATCCGATCGACGTGCGTTTTCTCCAACACGACGGGTGGGTTAATGTGACGTGTAGAAACTGACGGAATCCAATTTGGATCCCGGATTGGGTTGGGCATTCAAAGGTCCGATCTAAAAACACGGTCAACATATATAAATGGTTAAAACACGCAACCCGGTGGTCCAAAATCCCAAATAGGGATCGGATCGGCGTGCCGTTTTTCTCGACACGACCAGGTGGGTTAAAGTGACGTGTGGGAACTGACGGAATCCAATTGGATCTCCGGATGGGTCGGGCGTTCAATTGAGGATCTAAAAAACACCCAAGTATATATAAAGGGTCAAAAAACACAACCCGGTGGTCCAAAATCCCAAATAGGGATCGGATCGGCGTGCCGTTTTCTCCGACACGACGGGTGGGTTAAAGTGAGTGGGGAACTGACGGAATCCAATTTGGATCTCCGGATTGGGTTGAGCATTCAAATGACGGATCTAAAAAACACCAAGTATATATAAAGGGTCAAAACACACAACCCGGGGGTCTAAAATCCCAAATAGGGATCGATCGACGTGCCGTTTTCTCCGACACGACAGGGTGGGTTAAAGTGACGTGTAGAAACTAACAGAATCAATTGGATCCCCGGATTGGGTTGGGCATTCAAAGGACGGATCTAAAAACACGGCCAAAACATATAAATTTTTAAAAGACGCAACCCGGGGGTCTAAAATCCCAAATAGGGATCCGATCGACGTGCCGTTTTCTCCGACACGACGGGTGGGTTAAGGACGTGTGGGAACTGACGGAATCTAATTTGGATCTCCGGATTGAGTTGGGCATTCAAAAGACGGATCTAAAAACACCCAAGAAAATGATGGATCTAAAAATAGTATTGTATTAAGCTTGAGAAATAATCACATGTTTTAAATTCATTTTGAAAATACTGTATGTCTTTTATTTATTATTAATGTTTCTCATTTTAATTTGTTTAATATAGGATCCAGCTCCAGACGATGACGAGCAGGACAGCAGACGATCCAGCAGATCTCTGTTGATTTGTATTCATTATTCTATATGATTTTATATTAATTGTATTTATGATTTTATGTTGATTGTTAGTATTTGTTAAATTATGAATATTGTAGCAGGTTGACATTGTAGTAATGTTGACAAATCATTTTATTGCCTATTTTAAAAAAAATATATGTGACTTTTCCGACGGATTATATCCGTCGGAACTTATAAATTACCGACGGAAAAAAGACCGTCGGTAATACCGTCGGAAAATACTAACGGATTGACCGACGGATAAGTATTCGTCGGAAATGATAAATTACCGACGGCTAAACACCGTCGGCAATTCCGTCGGAAAATACGGACGGCGTTACCGACGGATTATATCCGTCGGAGGTTTCGACCGAATTCCGACGGAATTGTCATCCGTCGGAAATTTCTGACCAAGTATTTCCGACGGAAAGTTTCCGACGAGCTTTGGACGGAAAGCGGTCGGAAGAAGCCTTTTCCGACGGAATACCGACGGATTTCCGACGGATTACGTCCGTCGAAAATAGCGCATTTTCTTGTAGTGTTAAGAGAGTACGCACAAGTAAATTTCCCTAAGAAATATTAATACGGAGTTGAATGATCTGAACTCATCATTTGAAGGTGAGGACAGCCCCACTTGTCGTTCATCCATCATCAGCCAAGCTCATGGCAAAGAGGATGGAGATCCTCCATTTCATTATCCTATATATACCACAATATACTCCACTCATGGATTATTGGTACTCCAGCAGCTAGGCTAGCACTAAAATGAAGAGTGTACTTCATCTTTTCATCATACAATAATACCCCATCCAAGCATATTCTTTGCTGGCTAATATCTTATAATTTATTTTTTTCCTTCAAATATATTCTTTTGAGGGTAAATTCTACTATTAATTATGATGCCTAAAAAGATGTAATTCGAAGGAAAATTGATTTTCTTAAGTTAAGACTAAATAAATGGTTAAGGTGCAAGGACAAAAAGTTAATTATAAAGGATTATATGATCAAACAGTACTTAAAGAAAAAACTTTAAAAATATCAAGACTTTAAAGGATAACAATTTTAATTTTAATCTTTATAATATTTTCAATTACTTTTATCTCCAAAACTTGACCATTTAAACATATATCAATCTAAGAAACATAAATTTTTTTACAAGCTATACCTTGATTTCCACGACCTATTATCATGCCATCTTTCTATTATATCATATTGGTCATACTCATTATATTCTATTGATGGCTTGAAAAAAGAAAAAGGAAAATAAGTAACATGAAGTAGACCTGCCGTGGAAGGTTCTACGCTTAATGCTTCATCACGCACAAGATTTGAGAAGAAAGACAGCTGGATCAATGAAATGGGTGGAGTATTTTGTGGTGGAGGAGAATAGGGCACAGGATCTCCATAGCGTATGAAACGGTAGGCAGATCCTTTTTTTCTCTTATTCTAACGTTTACCTCTCGAGTGAAATCCTCTCAATACTTGGGTAGAGGGTACTCTTACAACACTGAGAGGATATTTTACAGAATAATTTATTTTTTAATTTTTTTACATTTAATTTTCAATTTTTTTGTAAAGTATAATGGATCCCTCAATCCCCTCATTAATATTAACTAATATTATCCAATCTATTATATATATACTGACGAGATTTCCACTCTTATCTCTTTAGATGTCGTTTTTGGATCAGTATTGTTTGAAAATATTGTGAGAAAAGTAGATTTGAGATTTTAATTATTGAAATCTTATTTTTTCACTCTAATTTTTAAATGATAAAAATGATTGTAAAATTTTTAAAAATAATTTTTTAAAATTAAAAAAAAAGTGGAGAGAGATAAAAAAAGAGAAGATAAAATGAGGTCTTAAATTTAAAGTTTCAAAAGTTGATCTCTATACATTTTTTTTGAATAATTTTAACTTAAAAAAAGTAAAATCATCTAAATTATATTCCCAAACAGTGGTGCATGGATTCTTGGAACAGAGCGATCGGTACCGGTCTCACCTGTTATTGCCAGTGCGAGAAGGGAAGGACCGAAGCGGACATCTCGTGTCGGGGAATCCAGCGAGCCTTGGCACGTTCTGCTGGCCTGTCGCGTGTGGGTTGGCCGATCTAGCAAGCCAAGGTACAGAAACGTACGCACCTGAAGAAGACGACGACGACGAAGAGAGTGGGGGGAGGGAGGGACGAGCGCGCGCACGAGCGCCACTGCACATGTCCATGCAGCGTCTGGGCTTTTGATCCCGCCTGCATGGTCCCAGCTCCCTCCCCGGATTCATGAGGCCGGCGGGCGGGACTTTGCTCACTGCGTTACTCATCTTTGGGTCCCCTTCGCCACCCCCACCAGCGTTAATTAAAAAAAAATGACTGCAGCTTTCCTAAAAGGCGACACACCTTTACCTCGCTTCCACTTCTCTCCAATCTGCAAAACCCTTGGCTCCCCACTGGGCCTTGTCTCCTGCTTTCATGATTTTACCCGAGGAAGAAGAAGCAACCTGCCAGTCTGGTACCGTTTCCTGCCCCACGGCGGTCGGATAGTTGTTCATGGGGAAGCTACCCAATGAGACATACGCCCCAACTGGGGAAGTTCGATGAAGTAAATATAGCAGTAGAACGTGAGGCCACATGAGTCGCTAGTTATGAAGCGTACGCACGGATTGATTGGGACTGTCTACTCCACTTTTGATCTGTATCATCTATGCAATTCACTTCATCGTAACTGTGCCCTTGCGTTTTCAGATCTAGCACATTAAACCAAGCCCAGACATGGTCCCTGCTGCCACCACAACCAGACTGGCCAGTACTCAATTAAGTTTCACGGTCACCAAGAACCAGACCACAACAGAAGGAACGAAGGGTGTTTGCAGAAGAGCAATCGAGTAGAGGAGCCAGAGCGAGGGAAGATCATATCTTTTTCTCGGCCTAATAACGTAATCACGACAGAAAGCTGAACAACGCGGGGGGTAGCTTCTTTTTACAATGCCTCGGGTGTTGGGAAAGAGAGATGACAAGGATTAAGGTACGTAGAAAGAGAGAGAGAGAGAGGAAAGAAAGAACTGATCAGAACCCCCCATGTGGCTGGCATATACGATGTAGTAAAGATTTTTACAAACCCGCCCATAAACATGACGTCTGCTGGGATCCCTCATGTCGCGAAAGCAAGAACAGGAAATCCAATTTAAACTAACGAACCGCGCGCCACCCATCCATCTCACCTCTATTTATTTACTTCATCGACGATCCATTTAACACCACCCCCAGAATCCTTCCACCACCATCGATCACCATTATAGCTTGGGCACACAGCAGGTACCCGTCGTCGTCATCAGCCATAGACAGCCTGGCTGCGGTACCGGGGCGCGATGGAGGGCGTCTTCTGCATCTGCAGCTGCTCGTAGAAGTGTTTGATGAACTCCTCGGCCTTGCTATCGACCTGGCCGTCCGCCTCGCCCTCCTCCTCGATGGGGAAAGGCGAGTCGGTGATCCTGAGCTGCCGGCCGGAAAGCATGGGGCTCTTCCCGGCCGGGAAGCCCCAGAAAGGAGCCGGCGACGGGGTGGCCATCACGTCGGGGGACTCCGGCACCTGCAGCTGGGAGTTGATGATCTCCAGGGCCTTCCTCACGGTGGCCACGTCGTAGTCATAGCCGTAGTTGTTGGAGCGGTGGTGGTGGTGGCGCTTCCGCTTGTTCAGGTGGAAGGGGTAGGACGGGGTGTTGCTGCAGCTGAACTCCACCTCCCGGGGGTTGTAGTAGGACAGGTTGGGGTCCATGGAGCGGCAGGTGAAGGCGGCGTAGTAGCCGCCGCCCCCGGTGCTGCTGCTGCTGCCGCTGTAATGGTGGTCGGGCCGCTGGGGGTCGTCGTGGTGGTGATGGTGGTGGAACATGAGGTTGCCAATGGCCTTGCCGGCGATCTTGCCGCGCTTGAGGAGGAGGTGGAGCTCCATCATGAGCTTGCGCTTGGAGAGCCCTTTGCGGATCATGTAGTAGACGACGCGGACGATGTGCCACAGCCGCTTGGCCACGGCGGAGCTGCCGTTGCTTTCCATCCCTCTCTCCTCCCCGGTGGGTGGCGCTCTCTGCATGTCCATTTTTTCTGACACAGGTTTGGTTTTACAAGAAGAACAAGTAGGAAAAGAAGAGAGAGAGGGAGAGAGAGAGAGAGAGAGAGGGGAGGGGCTTCCTTGTGTTCTTGGGTTTTGGTACGAGTAAGAGTGGGTGAGAGGTGGGGGTCTATTTAAAGGTGGGGAGAATAAAATGGCCCAATTATTATAGAGAAAGTTTAAAGGAAAGAGAAAAGAGAGAGGGGGAGGGCAAAGGGGGGATACGTGTAGTAGAGATTACTAGAAGCCCCTTCATGATTTGATGTGTAGCTACGTTGGCAACTTTGGAGAAGTATAGATGATCATGTAAGTTATGGTTCTACATCAGATGTGGATGGCCACACCACACGTTACAGTCCCAAATTAAGACACCTAGCTCGATCCCATTCGACAGGTGGGTTTCCTGTGTCGCAGAAATATATATAGTTTCTCGCAGGACCCTCTGATCATGGCCGCTCCAATGGTGCTCTCTCGAACACTATGCATGCGTTGGGGTTTGATCATGATGCTTATAAGGAGAGAAGTTGAGAACTCTACTTATATACTTTATGTTTTTGGCTTTCGGCATTGATCTAAACGTTGGAATGGGAGAGTACGTAGAATGAGTTCTAAATTGAAGAAAATTATGTGGCTACGTGTGAAGGGGATTCGATAATTAATGTAGCTACCTAAATAAGTCATTTACCTCTCCTTGATATTTAGTGAAGGAAATAGGCGCCAAAAAGTTGCTTTTGACATAAAAAAATGTTGGCCAAACATATATAAAGTTCATTGCACATACATATTGCTCAAGTTCTAATTAAGAGAAGTTACAAGAAAATGACCACATCCGCATCAAGATTATTTTCATGACTAGAGGCACGTCTCTGTGGTACGTGTAACTTAGTATATACAATATCCTATTTTGTGGGATAAAAATCAATGAGCCTTGAACAGTCGCGAACCGTAGGATGTCATGGGAATTTGAGAATTCAAATAGCACTATCCTTTTGCTCTCCAAGAGTAGGATTTGTAAATTAAGATAAATAAGGCATCAGGGGTTAATTTGAGATGAGGATTTCAAAATAAATTCTCTAATATCTAAATCAGTATGAGTTGAAGAGTAAGCAAGAGGAAGAGAGAATTGATATTTAAATCAGTTTTGCCAAGTTATAGGTCTGGCGAGATAAACTCTAGATGAGCTAATATCAACTTCCGAAGTTGAGTTAACAGGTGGAGTGTAGACAGGGACGGATGCAGAGAAGAGTCAGTGGGGTCACGTGACCCCACTGGAATTTTTTTTGTTGCCAAATGTCCATGTACGTTGTATTTTTTTAGAGTTTTTTATATGGGTGACCCCACTGAAATCTCACCCGAGGGTGACCCGATCCAAGATTTAAAATCAAAATTTCTCTTTGCACGTCTCATTATTATTGAAATATTTTAATATTTATTTATATTATTATAATATATATAATTATATAATATATTAAAATATAATTTGAGTGACCTCATTGGACAAAATTTCTGTATCTGTCACTGAGTGTAGACCGATCAAGTTAATTTTTTTATCTTGGCACCGATCAAAGTTATTATCTCGAGAGCTACTACCGATGCCCGAGCTATCTTCTTAGCATCAATATCGATATAAGGGCTCTCCTTTAGTCGGCAAATTAGATGTTCATGGTATATTTTGAGCTTTCGCTCACAATTGGACTCTTTGAGGTGAGCGCCTATTTAATAACTGGACTTTTATCTAATGAGTCAGATTTTAGTATTTGGGTCTTTCACTAAACGAGGGTTATATGATTGAGATTTTTCCTCTCCAAATCTTAAACTAAGTTACAGATATATAGATAGATAAGTTAGACCTTGGACGTAATTGGTTTGTTTCATTGATGTACTCCAGCGCTGGTTTAAACAATGTATATTTTAAATTGTATATAGAGTATTCTTTTTAATTATATCAAAAAATTTAAAAATTTTGTTGATATGTTAGTATATTTAGGTTAACTTTTCACTAATTCTAATTTCTAATTAATGAGCATCGATTATAAATCAAAATAAGAAAATCTTAGTGCCACATAAATAATTACGATAATCCTATCTACACTATCTTAATTAGATCGAGACAAACTAACAACCGGAAAACTTAATTACTACAAAAGACGAAACGATTACAGAGTTTGTGATCAATACTTGGCAATCAAACAAAACAACACCATTAATCAATCAGATTAAAGTGAGAAACTTAATTTGGACTATAGCTTCAAGAAGGATATATATATATATATACACTTCAATCTATTCTATCATGCATCCCCATTTGCATGCATCTGCCCGTGCAAGTTCGCCTGACCTCAATCTATTTGGATTCCTCTCGAGCTTAGTCTGCATGGATCCATAAGCATGCAGATTGTTCCAATAAATATGTAGTTCTAACCAGAACTTAGTTCGGGCCGGAATATATATGATCTGCCGCTCAGCTCCAACCCCACCTAATTCAGATGTCGCAACCAAGGCCCGTCGGCGGCGGCTGGCGTTCGCGATTGGCCAGCCCGAGTGGCTAGCGAGGGGGGAGGTGAATGGGAGCCACCTACTACGCCCACGTGGCAAGAAGTGGCCCCCCTCCCATAAATATAGGGACGTGGACGTTACTCGCTAGCTGTTCGTCTCGTCGTGAGACCGGTTGCTGTTGGACGGCGATGGCGTCCGGCTGCCAAATCAGACGGCCCGCTCGCTGATTGGTGGATCCGAGTTTGGTGGGGCCCGCGTCACCAGATCCGCCCACTCAGTGCTTCTGGTTGTACCCCCCACGCTCCCTGCTCTCCGAGGGTAACTGAAATCTCTGGTGGGGTCCATCCATGTCAAAAAATCCGAATAAGAAAAATGAGAGTTTGCCACCCAAACCCTTAAAATTAGATAATTATGATATGAGATATTATTATAATATCACATATTATGAGGTGATAAATTTTCATTAGATTTGCATACTTGTTGCAAATTAAGAATTTGCACCAAATTGTTCTCGTCCAAATGTATCTATATATATATCTAGAAATATTTGTCACTTAGACATATCGATTGGATAAAAATTTCCATGTAAACTGATGGACATCTGATTTGATTGATCGAATGTCAAATATCACGTATTGTAGAGTCCGACACTTAACTAATCAAATCTAATGTCAACTAATACACATCAATTTTATTATCGATCCGTCCGATAATAAATGTTTCTCGTATTTGACTGTCTAATCAGCTAATGATGAATCTAAAGAACGACACGATACCTCTTCATTTGCTCATTCTATTATGAAAAAGAGGCAAAACAAAAAGTGACAAAAATATTGCGCCATAGTAATGTTCAATTATATAGTCTAATCTTATGAATTGATATAGACAAATAATTAAATACTAATATCCACAAGGCTGAAAAATCTCGTAATTATAACAAATAATGCAGATGACATCACATGAATGATTTGCACTTACAAGGTCAGACCAAACAGCTTCTCAGCAGTGGAAAGCAGCCAGCAAAAAAAGTTGAAATTTGTGATCGATCATCTCAAGCAAAGCATATGAAGCTGTCTTTTCATAAGAATCCACATCAAACACATACATATATGAACATATATATGTAATTAGAGTTTATGAATATACATATATACTCATACTTTGACAAAAGTACATGAAAGTGGGGTGTTCATGCACATCCGGAATTGATATGATGCATAAATCTATATATAGTTGGCAAAAACGAGTAAAGAAACGGATGCCAGTACTCTGATAAATCTAGCTTTCATCTATATGTCACCAATAATACGTACATGATTCAAGATAATGGGAGAAGCCAGCAAATTGCAAAATGGGGAAATGATGGAGTATTATGTTGAAGTGAGAAGAGAGAGGCACCCATGGCCATGGATCAACTCCAACTCTCCTATAAATGGGGAGAGTGATATATAACTCAGAGAGCGACGCATTTAAATGATGTTTCCCAAATATCTCCATCATTCCCTTCCACTAGCATAAAATAATGCTATTTGTTGATAAGTCTTGGAGAAATATGGAGGGGGGGGGTGGCTAACATAATTGAGGAGGGCATGGAATTCAAAGAGTACATGTGCATGCATTTTAGTGTTATATATATATATATATATATATGATGCTTCTCATTCTTAATTTATTATCTTCTTTCAAGTATGAGTTTTCCTCATGAGCCCAAGTCTAAGTCTTCCCAAGGACGTAATCATACACTGTTTGCCACCCCAGCAACTGAAGAGGGGTACTTCTCCTTGGTGGTCCTCACCTTTGGTGGCTGATAAAGAACCACAAGTGAGAGCAAAGCAGCCGGAATCCATGGCTTTTGGATTCCAACTAAGGGATCACCAATCCTTTTGGTTAGGGAGATGCATTGGATAGGTATTTGCATGGATCAGCTAAAGAAAGGTGGGTGGGTGGGTGGTCTCATGTACTCCTCAATTTTCATGCATTTTGATAATACAGTCTCCCAAGGTCATCATATATAACTGTGAGAAAACTTATTGCAAAATAAGTCTTCTAATAAAGTTGATATAGATGTTGTAGAAAACAATCACATTGATTGATGGTTTGATAAGATCTTCTTTTCTCTCTCTCTCAACTGATATGATTATTATACAGCAATTTCTTGTATAACATCAAGCATAGGTAATTAATCAGAAAATTGGGCTTAGCTCTTTTGATTGTCCCCTCACTAGCATTAAATAGATTTTGAATAAGTGTACGTACATATAATATAGTGGCCTACATGTTTTTAATTTGCTAGTTAAATCCAGGATGCAAATGGTTACTTATACATTGCTATACGACTGACTTTTGTTTCTTTAAAAATCGAAATGCAATGCCGACCTTATCCTTTTGTTTATTGTCACACATTTAAGAATGAATTATCTAAAAGATAAATTATCCGATATAATTATACATCTCTCTCTTACTTTTTATTGTCACATCTTTTAAGGCTCTTACATCTGATCAAGAAGTAACATGTATAGCACAACATCTTTCAAGTACTCTCTGTCATTTAACGTGTATACATGAGGCATGATCAGTTCTTTTGGTGAGTATAAATAATTGACATAGTACAAATAAAGTCCATGCCAATTCATGATGTAAACCCTAATAAAGGAAGGAGGAAGAGCTACAAATGTTGGAGAAATATCTCGCACGATCTGTGCAAAGCAATGAGCCAGTTGCTGCCTCATTAAAACGCATGCTTATGTCAGGCACAGAAATATAGGAAAAGCTGGCTATTTAATGACCACCAAAAAATTCCATTCATTCTTCTACTTCATTGAATGCCAGCTGAATGATTGTCATAGAATGAAGTGAGGGTAGGAGATCACTATTTCTTTGCGTACAAGGAGCTCTACTCAAACAAGTTTAGATCTTCTACGGCATGCCCTCCTTAGACTGGACTGATATTAGCGGTATCTTTGAACAGGTTTAGGAGGGAGGGGTCCAAGCAAGAAGGTATACAAGTACTCTTCGATCCCTCTTGTGCCCAGTTGGAGCAGCCAACATTCCCACCACCTCCTCCTGAAGTTTGTGCCTCTAGAAGATCTATGCCTTACAATGGATCGACATCTCGAGTTTGAACTAAATGATTGCAATCGCAGTTTGCTGTTTTTGTTATGTTACTTACAGGACACGAGACAAACGGAGAAGACGAAGATACCGAAGTACATATATATGCAGCGTCAAATTCCTGCTGACATTTTTATCAATTAAGATTGGAGTTAACCATGCATATATATAGCATGCATGGATTTTCATACCCCGTTCTCCAGCTCCAGCTGGAGGAAGATATGGTGGGCAGCGGCCAATTGCAGACGGAAGGGAAGTAACTAGGGGTGTACACGGTTCGGTTCGGTTCAGTTTCCTTCATTTTTAGAGAAATCGAACCGAACCAAATTCAGTTATTGAACCGAACCGAATCGAACCGGTCCGGTTCGGTTCAAACCGAAATCCCAACTGTTCTAACGTTTTTGGTATTTTTCTGATATATTTTTTAAGTTTTTCTGACATTTTTTTAGCATGTTTTATGTAAACTTGGCAAAAAGTTGGGTTTTTGGGTGGTCGCGAGCTTCGAACTCGCGACCACTCGGCGCGTGAGGGCGCCGTCGCGCGCCCTCCACTGCGCCACCCCTTTTTTGTTTAATTTTATTATTTATATAACTATATATTCTGTATTCGGTTCATTTCGGTTTCTCAACTCCAAACCGAACTGAACCGTGAGGCTCATAAAATCGAACCGAACCAAACTGAATCGAATCGGTCGATTTAGTTCAATTTTTCGATTTGGACCAAATAATGAACACCCCTAGAAGTAACAGGTATAAAGCACATATATCCAGACCAGCATGCACTCGGCGGTTTTATACGTACGAGCTTCGGCCCCGGCCCGACATGACGGGGAACGGATCAGAAGAGGAGGCACTGGCCTGTGTGTGGTTTTTTAACTTTTCTCAAAGGAAAGAAAGCAGCTGATAATTATTAGATCGAGCCGGTTGCATGAGCTTTGGTAGAGTCATGTAGAGCAGCGTACCTGCTTTTTGTAGTTTATAGGTTACTCGTGCAGTACTTATCCATGTGGTTTAGTGATGTCCACACAAACGCTCCTGCTTTATGCTCCCCTAGCTTTATCTGTGATTAAACAAATGGTAAGGGACATAGGGAAGAAGCTTCCACTCAAATTATTTGCTCCTCTGATGATAACACACACGACACACACACGTAGAGAGAGAGAGAGAGAGAGAGAGAGGAGACTGTGAAATGACTGTAACAGGTAACTTTGTCCTTATTGCAAAAGAGATCCTAAATATTTGAAGAGCAAACTTAATTAGTACTCAATTAACAAGATCAGATTGCTTGATGGAGGAGTAATAATCTCGAAAGCTTTGTCTTTTGAGCAAGGGAGTGATTACAGGGGTCCACGTTTTAATTGTGTAAAGTGTACCTCTGGCTTCTCCAAGTCATCTCTCTCTCTCTCTTCTCCAAGTCTTCCGACTTGGTATCGAAAGGGAGGCGCCCGTAACCACGACGTAAGTGCGCATGGTTTCAGACACTGTGGGTTACTGCTGTGTTAATGGCATTGAAAGTTCCCTAATTCTCTTTTACATATTGACGACGTAATTCATGTCCACAGGGCCGGTGAGATTACAGATATCTTATTCTAAGGGAACTTGTGTACGTAAATTTTGAGCATATTACCAGGGAAATGTAATAATTAGTGCATATATATATATAACTTACATCTGTTTTTTAGACGGCAACTGACTGCAAATATATTTCTATGCTATGACCCCCCCACCCACTCCACCCCCCCCAAAGTTACTTTGCTGGTTGGTTAGACAAGTAGAGGAAAAGAAGAAGAATTCGATTAAACATATATAAAAAAGGGCCTTAATGCGCCATGAGAGAGGCGAGCACACCACTCGTTTTCCCCCACCGCCATTGTTAGTGTTGGGACCTCCATTTCTGACTAACAAACTGATCAATTTATTTGATAAGTTTGAAGATTTCAAGCCTTCCCGGCCCACCTCCAAACACCAATTATTAAGCATTGTGTTTGATTGCTCACCCCTTCCGACCACTTGGCCTCCCCCTCTTAATTAGCACCCGCCCACACCCATGGCAAAA
>JACBKR010005423.1:0-18323 GCA_014218235.1 Colocasia esculenta | reverse complement strand
TAACACGCCTCTGACAGGATATGTAACGGAAGTAAACGTCAACTGCTGAGCTAGAAGTGTACAAGCGGAAACAGGAAGGAAAGTAGAGCGAGACCGCTGCGTACCGCTCTAAGTACAGGTCCCAACGCACGCACACTAGTACAAGTAAGGAAAGGGGAGAGACAAGTCCCTTAGGGGCATACCCCGAGGGTGACGTACACTGAGAGGGGAACCACTGCTAGCTACGGGGACCTCGACTACCGCCCGTCTCCTCCGCCCGACGCGCGCCCCTGCCGCTGCTGAGAAGACTCACCTGGAAAACAGAGGGATGAGCTTCACAACAGAAGCTCAGTAGGGACTACCAATCTCCTACTGGCTCTAAACAGCAGAGAAACAATATACAATTAATAAAGGAAAGACGGCAGTTTATATATTTCTACCTACAAAAGGAAGTGCGGAAGCGAAGCTAAAGCTAACTCGGTACGGAAAGTACTCTCGGTCGGAAACTCCGTACGACTGCTCGTCGTGACCACCACACGGCTAGTAAACAAAGACGGAGGGGACTCCGCTGGACAGAGAACACTAGCTACGGAAAGCACCACCACTAGTCAAACGGTCAGGCGCGTCCACCGACGTCTTATCCTCGACCTAGGTCCTGGCCCTCGCATCTCGTCAGAGCGAGGTAGGACACAAGCAACACAACAGTAACCGCCGTAGTCTGGCCGGACTACGGTCCCACGCCTGACCTCTCCAAACGGTTCCGGGGCCGTGGAGCAAGGCAGTGAGAAGAAGGACTGGCTGGCCTGCGCGGGTAGAACTCAAAACTGTCCTCGGCGTCCCAGACCAACCACGAGAGCTCTGCAAGCGACTCACACGCCACTGTCCTAACCACTGTTTTCCCCTCAGCTCCAGAGTCCGCCTAGGTGGCTGCCAACTCGAGCACACCGTAGCCCGGAGTACTCCCTCAACAGGCTCCGAGGACGGGGGTCCCAGGTAACGGTAACAACTCTCGCACGGGACAAGCCCTCAAGTGCTGCGCACCGGGCGAACGACTAGTGTGAGACCGTACTAGGGAACTAGCACAGGTGCCACGGGTACAGTAAAGCGAAAACGGAAGCGGTGGAAGCACAACCTGCCTCTGGACTGAGAAGGCGACATAGGCCCTGTCGCCTTCAAGAAGCGACATAGGCCCTGTCGCCTTCAAGAAGGCGACATATGCCCTGTCGCTTTACCAGTCAGACGGCGACACAAGGGTGCGTCGCCTTACCAGACAGGGGCGCGACACAGGGTGTGTCGCCTTCAAGCCAGTCGGGGGTTCCGGGCATTCTTCTTCCGGGAACCTCCCGAAACGGGGAAAACACTACACAGGGGAGGGGAGCATGCTTATCATGCTAGAAAAGCCATTAACATAACCATACAAACACCCTCGCATACCCCAAGAACATGGATTCTATTGCTCGGAGGAACCTCACTCACACGAGCATGGAGTTCTCACCACTCCCAACCTCGAACCACATGAAAACTACGTCACGAAGGGGAAGGGGAGCATGCCTAGGGTGAGAAGATCAGGCGGTCCCTACTTCCACGCGAAGAAGCACCTGTTGGGGCCTTCGTAGGTAGAAACGTCTCCTCCTCGCACCGCACGGCACGAACACGACCCCTGCACGAACGGAGAACAACCTCCTCAGCCACGGCCGCCTCAACACGGGGGAGGTACCCCAAAAACACGGAACTCCGAGAGGGACGAGAGAGGGAGAGGGGGAAAGGAGAGGCGCGGAGAGAGGGGAGAAGGGCTCGGGCGCCCGGGCTTTAAGCCCGGATCCTGTGAGGCGACATACCACCCTGTCGCCACAGAAACGAGAAGGCGACGTGGTGGTTGTGTCACCTTCAGAAGGCGACATACCCCTGTCGCAATTCCACTGACAACGGTCAAATCTCGGAATTCGAAAAAAGTGAAGGCGACAGCCATCTTGTCGCGTTCACCCGACACCGCCAGAGCCGTACTGACACAAAGGACGCCTGTCACGTCTGTCAGACTGCGTCTGGGGCGACGCGATGGGAAGGCGACATAGGCTATGTCGCCTTCAAGAAGGCGACATACCCCATGTCGCAATCCCAAATAGAACCAGACACCGACGCGGTCGGAACCACGTCGCGACAGTCGCCCTGCCGCGACCAGAGGACGGGGCCAAGGGCCCAAGGGGGCCGGGGTGTTACAACCCTCCCTCCTTAAGACATTTCGTCCTCGAAAAAATGAAAAACAACGGTCTCAACCGGAAGACGACAAAAGGGGAGATCACACACATACCGATCAATCAAACAAATAAGGAAACTGCTCCAGCATCTCATCCTCGCGCTCCCAGGTGGCCTCGCACCGACGCGTCCGCTGCAAACGACCTAAACCAGCGGAATCTGCTTCTCTGCGCAACTGCTGAACTCTGCGGTCGATCACTCATAACTGCATACTCTGGCACTGACAAGTCTGGCGCTACCTCTAGCTGCGAGTAGTCCAACACGTGCGAAGAGTCTGCAACGTACCTCCTGAGCTGCGAAACGGGAAAACGCTGTGCACACTGCTAGCTCTGCCGGAAGACTCAGTCTGTACGCCACCTCGCCGACCCTCTCAGAAATGGGGAAGGGCCCAATATATCTGGGACTGAGCTTTCCCTCTTACCAAACCTCATGACCCCTTTGGTCGGCGAGACCCGCAGGAAAACAAGGTCACAACGCTGAACTGCAACGGTCTCCTGCGGACGTCTGCATAACTCTTTGCCGACTTGTGTGCTGCCCGAAGCCTCTGCCTGACCAAACTGACTGTCTCTGCACACTGCTGCACTAACTCTGGCCCAAAAGCTGCCTCTCACCAACCTCGAACCAGTGAAGCGGAGTCCTGCACGGGCGACCATACAAAGCCTCATATGGCGCCATCCCGATGCTCGAGTGATAACTGTTGTTATACGCGAACTCTACCATCGGAGGTGAGACTCCAATGCCGCTCCAATCTAAACAGCATGCTCTCAGCATGTCCTCTAGTGTCCGAATGGTCCGCTTTGACTGACCATCTGTCTGAGGGTGGTACGCTGTGCTGAACCTCAACTCTGTACCCAGTGCTCTCTGAAGACTGCGCCAAAACCCTGACGTGAACCTCGGATCTCTGTCTGAAACGACTGAAACTGGAATCCCGTGCAATGAAACAACTCTGTCCATGTACAGCCTGGCTAACCTGTCCACTGACCACGACATCCTGATCAGAAGGAAATGCGCTGCATTGGTCAAACGATCCACAATCACCCAAATACCATCATGCCTCTGCGGGGTACGGGGCAAACCAACCACAAAGTCCATGGTGATGTCGTCCCACTTCCACACAGGAATGGGCAAACAGCTGCAACTCACCACCAGGACGCTGGTGCTCACCTTCATCTGTTGACAGGTAGGCACCGAGCAACAAACTCTGCCACGCCCCTCGTCATCCTGGCCACAGAATGACCTCCTAAACAATGGTACATCTTGGTGGAGCCGGGATGAACAACGTACCTCGACCTGTGAGCCTCTGACAATACTGCCTCACGAACCTCCTCTGGAACGTACAAGCGGCCTCTGAATCTGACCTCGCTGTCTTCGCTGAGCTCAACGTCCAGCATCCACAAAATGTCTGCTAACTCTGCATCTGCTCGCTGCGCCTGCACACTGCCTGAACAGTGATGGCCGAACTGACAAACTGGAAGCCACTGCACGATCTCTAGTCCTCGACAGAACAAACACTCCCTGAGACAGCTCCTCGAACAGCCTCCACTCTCTGACCATCAGCGAACTCAAGCGCACACGCCTACTCAAAGCATCGGCTACAACGTTAGCCTTTCCTGGATGATAGGAAAGGTTAGGTCATAGTCCTTCAAATACTCCATCCATCGGCGCTGCCTCAAGTTCAAATCCCTCTGGGTGAAGATGTACTGCAAACTCTGGTGATCGGTGAAGATCTGAAATCCTCGCCATACAGGTAGTGCCTCCACAACTTGAGAGCGTGCACCACTGCTGCCAGCTCCAAGTCGTGGGTGGGATAGTTCTCCTCATGCTTCTTGAGCTGCCGAGAAGCATAGGCAATGACCCCACCATGCTGCATCAGCACGGCACCCAAACCTACCTCTCCTCGACATAGGTGTAAACCACGAACCCACCGGTGCCCGACGGCAAGACCAACACTGGCGCCGAAGTCAACCTCGTCTTCAGCTCCAGGAAACTCTGCTCACAGTCCTCCCAAACAAACCTGGTGTCCTGCCTCGTCAACCGAGTTAACGGTGCTGCAATCTTGGCGAAATCTTGAATGAACCTCCGGTAGTAACCTGCCAGACCCAGAAAACTACGGACCTCTGCAACTGATGTGGGCTGCTCCCACGACAACACTGCCTCACCTTGGCCGGATCCACTGCCACACCAGAACCCGAGATCACGTGCCCGAGGAAGTGCACCTCGCTCAGCCAAAATTCGTACTTGTCGAACTTGGCGTAAAGACGGTGACTCCGCAGGGTCTCTAGCACGATCCTCAGGTGCTCCTCGTGCTCCTCTTTAGAAGACGAGTAGACCAGAATATCATCCAACAAAAACAACAACAAAGCGGTCTAGGTACTCATTGAACACCTATGCATCAGATCCATGAATGCTGCAAGTGCGTTCGTCAGCCCAAACGGCATCACGACGAACTTAAAGTGACCGTACCTGGAACGGAAAGCCGTCAAACCAACATCTGACTCTCTGATCCACAGCTGGTAGTAGCCGGATCTTAAGTCGATCTTCGAGAAAACTTGGGCGATTGCAACTGATCAACAAAATCATCATTCTCGGCACGGGTACCTGTTCTTCACAGTGACCTGGTTCAACTGCCGATAATCGATACACAAACGAAGACTACCATCTCTTCTCTCCACGAACAAAACAGGCGCACCCCATGGCGAACGGGCTCGGACGAATGAAGCCCAACTCAAGCAACTCTTGCAGCTGGCGCTTCAACTCACGCAGCTCCGCCGGGGCCATCTAGTAAGGTGCCTTAGACAAGGGCATCGTACCAGGCAAAGCTCGATGGAGAACTCTACCTCTCGCTCAGGCGGCAACCAGGTCCTCTGGAAACACATCAGAAAACTCAGAAACAACTGGCACATCAAAAACTGAAGGCCGCTTGGCTCCAAGGACAAACCGAAGCAAGGTAAGCAACGCAACCATCACGGATCAAACGACGAGCCTTACAGAAGAAATGAACGGCCGATGGGTAGACCGGATACCTTCGAAAGCAGAGAACAGGCGCTCCAGGTACCTCGAACCGAACGGTCTTCTCTGACAATCAAACCACAGCTGAGTGAACCTCCAACCAGTCCATGCCAGGATGACGTCGAAGTCGCTAAGCTGCAACGCGTACAACCTGGCTGGCAACTGGTGACCCTCAACCTCGACGTCACACCCTCCAGGTAACCAAAGGAACGCATGTAGTCAACGGACGGGAGATCGACCAATACGTCACACTGCCTCTCGGGTGTGTGACAAGCAAGGGACTCGTAAAACTCCTCGGAAGCAAAACACAAGGAAGCACCGGGCATCATCAAAACACGAGCAGCTCTGCCAAGGAAGTGAGTAACTATCACCGTTCGATGCCTCTGCTGCTCCAGGGCGAGCGCCATCACGTGACCACGACCACGTCCACGCTGCGGGTGCTGCTGGGCTGCTGCTGCGGCGACTGCTGCTGAGGAAACTGCTGCTGCTGCTGGTACGGCTGGTACTACTGTGGTTGCGGAAACTGCTGGACCTGCTTCTGGTACTTGCCCTCTCTATGCTGGCAGGTGCCTGCTGCTGGGGAGGGTACTGGTACTGAGGTGGCTGCTGCGCGTACTGTACTGGCTGCTGCTGCTGCGGAGCTTGCCCCTAAGGCAATCCCTCCTAAAGTGGCCTGGCAAGCCACAAGTGTAGCACATGGCTCCTGACTGCCCTGCTCAGCACCCTGCTGTATGACTGCTCTGCAAACCTGGACTGACGTCTCTGCTGACGGCTCCGTCCCTCGCGAGTAGACAACTTCCTGAACTGCGATGCGAATTCTAGAGCTACCAGAACTGCCTGAGCCTGAGGAAGAGGAAGTCGCACTACCGCGGCTGCCTGCTGGACGCTGGTATGGCGAGGACCTGGAAGAGGCTCCTCCCTGCTGCTGCTGCTGCTGGTGCTGAGGCTGCCAAGCCTCCCTATCCAAGGCGGTGGCCCTTCGCCACGGCCTCTCCCAAGGTGGTTACACATGTGTGCCGTCACACCCCACCTCAGGTCTGGTCTCAACCCTGCTATAAACCTCTCTGCACAAGCCTGGTCACTGCCTGCTACATGAGGCACATGCTCAACAACCGGACGAACCTTGGTGGTACTGAGAAACTGTGAGGTCGCCCTGCACCAACTCGTGGAACTGGTCTCGCCTCTCACGTCGAGCGTAGTCGGGGAAGTACTCGCCGTGGAAGACCTCCAAAAACCGCTGCCAAGTGATCTGGTCCAACCGCTGCCCCTGGAAGTGAGTCTGCCTCTGAACTCTCCACCCACTCATGGGCTGCTCCCTTGAGCTGGTATCTGCCAAACGAACCTGATCCTCCTCAGCGCAATCCATAGTCTCGAAGATGCGCTCCAACTCATGGGTCCGCTCTCGGCCTTATCTGGATCATACTCACCGTGGAACTCGGAGGACGAAGACGCAGGAACCTCTCAAGAAGAGCGGTCCTCGCCTCCGACACTGCTGCCCTCCGCTGACCGGACCGGGTACTCCCAGTACCCGACCGCTGCTGGCGGACTAGCTGTTCCACCTCTGGCTCCACATCCTGCTGCTCTGGTACGGCCGGGGGGGAGTACTGGAAACTGACCACCAGCTGCTGCCTGCCCGGGCTGCCACGGTCCCTGGTACATAGCTCTGAAGAACTGCTCGGCCATGGGAAACCAGTATGCATACTGCTGAGGCTGAGGGTGGTACTCCTGCTGCTGCTGCCCACCTGCTGCCGCTGCCTCTGCTGCTGCGCCTGTGCACCATGAGGCTGTGCCACTGACTCCTCCACGGACAACTCCTCCTGAACCTGCCCTTGAGACGGGCATGTCGGACTCATCTTGCTGCTCACACCACTGCCTAGCCTGACTGCGCCTACGCGGAGCCATAACCTACACGGCAACACAGCTGACAAAGGTTACAAATACCTCTCGGGCGGCATAGTGTACTTGTACTATTGTTGGGACTTACTGTTGCAGTTTAGATCCACTACAAGTCCTGTCAGACCAGCTCTGATACCAACTGTAACGACCCGAGAACCCGACCCTCGGCCCATGCCGAGGACCCGATTTTCGCGATCGCCGCCCACGGATCCGGGGGACCGGAAGGGCTATAACACGCGTCTGACAGGATAGTAACGGAAGTAAAACATCAACTGCTGAGCTAGAAGCGTACAAGCGGAAACAGGAAAGTAGAGCGCAACCGCTGCGTACCGCTCTAGTACAGTCCCAACGCACGCACACTAGTACAAGTAAGGAAGGGGAGAGACAAGTCCCTTAGGGGCATACCCGAGGGTGACGTACACTGAGAGGGGGAACCACTGCTAGCTCGGGGACCTCGTACTACCGCCCCGTCTCCTCCGCCCGACGCGTGCCCTACGCTGCTGAGAAGACTCACCTGGAAAACAGAGGGATGAGCTTCACAACAGAAGCTCAGTAGGGACTACCAATCTCCTACTGGCTCTAAACAGGCAGAGGAACAAATACAATTATTAATAAAGGAAAGACAGCAGTTATATATTTCTACCTACAAAAGGAAGTGCGGAAGCGAAGCTAAAGCTAACTCGGTACGGAAAGTACTCTCGGTCGGAAACTCCGTACGATTGATCGTGACCACCACATGGCTAGTAAACACAGACGGAGGGGACTCCGCCTGGACAGAGAAACACTAGCTACGGAAAGCACACCACTAGTCAAACGGTCAGGCGCGTTCCACCGACGTCTTATCCTCGACCTAGGTCCTGGCCCTCGCATCTCGTCAGAGCGAGGTAGGACACAAGCAACACAACAGTAACCGCCGTAGTCTGGCCGGACTATGTCCCACGCCTGACCTCTCCAAACGTTCCGGGGCCGTGAGGAGCGAGGCAGTGAGAAGAAGGACTGGCTGGCCTGCGCCGGGTAGAACTCCAAACCTGTCCTCGGCGTCCCAGACCAACCACGCGAGCTCTGAAAGCGATCTCACACGCCACTGTCCTAACCACCGTTTTCCCCTCAGCTCCAGAGTCTACCTAGGTGGCTGCCAACTCGAGCACACTCGTAGCCTTAGCCCACTCCCTCAACAGGCTCCCGAGGACGGGGGGTCCCAGGTAACGGTAACAACCTCACCTCTCGCACAGCGCAACCTCAAGCCGCGCAAGCACGCGCGGTGCGAACGCTACGTGTGAGACCGTACTAGGGAACTAGCATAGGTGCCACGGGTACAGTAATGCGAAAACGGAGCGGCGGAAGCACAACCTGCCTCTGGACTGAGAAGGCGACATAGGCCCTGTCGCCTTCAAGAAGGCGACATATGCCCTGTCGCTTTACCAGTCAGAAGGCGACACCGGGTGCGTCGCATTACCAGACAGGTGGCGACACAGGGTGTGTCGCCTTCAAGCCAGTCGTGGGGTTCCGGGCATTCTTCTTCCGGGAACCTCCCCCGAAACGGGGAAAACATACACACGGGGGAGGGGAGCATGCTTATCATGCTAGAAAGCCATTAAACATACAAACACCACTCGAATACCCCAAGAACATGGATTCTACGCTCGAGGAGAAACCTCACTCACAAGAGCATGGAGTTCTCACACTCCCAACCCCGAACCACAAGAAAACTACGTCACGAAGGGGAAGGGGAGCATGCCTAGGGCGAGAAGATCAGCGTCCCTACCTCCACGCGAAGAACGCACCCGTTGGGGCCTTCTCGTAGGTAGAAACGTCTCCTCCTCACACCGCACGGCACGAACACGACCCCTGCACGAACGGAGCGACAACCTCCTCTGCACGGCCGCCTCAAACACGGGGGGAGCACCCCAAAAACGCCGGAACTCCGAGAGGGCGAGAGAGGAGAGGCGCGAGAGAGGGGAGAAGGGCGGGCGCCCGGGCTTTAAGCCCGGATCCTGTGAAGGCGAGATACCACACTGTCGCCACAGGAACGAGAAGGCGACAATGGGTGTGTCGCCTTCAAGAAGGCGACATACCCCTGTCGCAATCCACTGACAACGGTCAAATCTCGGAATTCGAAAAAGTGAAGGCGACAGCATCTTGTCGCGTTCACCCGACACCGCCAGAGCCGTACTGACACAAAGGACGCCTGTCACGTCTGTCAGATTGCGTCTGGGGCGACGAGATGGGAAGGAGACATAGGCTATGTCGCCTTCAAGAAGGCGACATACCCCATGTCGCAATCCCAAACAGAACCAGACGCCGACGTGGTCGGAACCACGTCGCGACAGTCGCCCTGCCGCGACCCAGAGGACGGGGCCAAGGGCCCAAGGGGGCCGGGGGTGTACACCCTCACCTTGTGTTAGAGTTGTACGTCCGGCTGAGGGAAAGACGACAGTGGGACAGTGACACTTGTGTTTGTTTTAGTCACTTGTAGCGCGCTCGTAGTTGGGGGTACGGACACCAGTAGACGTACTGGACCCAGCTAGTCCTTTTCCAGTGCCTCACTCTAGCGAGCCTAGGCCAGAGTCTCGGAGGTGCCAGGCATGGGCCTGTGACCGTGTGGTCTACAGGTGGTGGTGTTTAGATGGTCTCCACAGTTGCTTGACCTTTTACGTGGAGCGGCAGCTGGACCTTTCGTCCGTGGCTGCGAGACTGAGAGGTAGACCTGTGTTAGTTGTCGGGTCAGTTTCTGGTGTCGCGAACCAGTTCACGGCTCGTGTTGGCTGTCTCTACTTAGCTTGTACACCTGTATGGTTGCCATTTAATTATTACAGTTGTTCTCGTAGTCGGCAGACGGTGAGTACTTTTACAGCTTTAATACCTGCTTAGCTGTTATATAATTTGTGGTGCTGTTTACCATTCGTACTCGTGGTGTTTGTTTCGCTCGGTTTGGGGGAGTTCCCTACTGAGCCAGTGACTAGAGAGGCTCACCCCTACCCACAGGTGAGAGCGAGGAGGACGTCTCTCGTCCGACGTCCAGTTCCGGGCCGCGTCGTAGCGGTGCAGGGTCAGCACCTCCAGCAGAGTAGCTCCAGCAGTGTAGTTTTGTAGTTGTTTACTTTCTTCAGTTGTACCGGGGTATGCCCCAGGTTCTTGTATTCTTTTAATTTTTGTGGAAATCTGGCTATGTAACTTGTGAACTATAATATATAAAATGTGGGGTGTTCCTTTATGTTTACACGGACTGTGGTTTGGCATCCCTGCGAGGCTTCGGCCCGTTCGCGGGAGGCGGACTCGGATCAAGTACGTTATCGGTTTAACGGGCTTGCCGAGGCGTTCGTCACAGCTGGTATCAGAGCAAGGTCCGTATAATATGAGGGAATTAGAAAGATACATAGCTTATTTCGGTCTTTAAACACTGCTGGTAGGGACCCGTTTTTGATCATTTGTGGTTTGATTTTTGTCTGGGTTTTGTGTATGTAGAAAATTCTGAAATGGCTGATAGGAGAGATTGGGGTGGTGGAGGAGATGATCCGGAGGAAAGCACCCAGCGTATGATAGAATGAATTTGGGAAAGCCTCACGGATATTCGGGCAAGAATGGATGAGAGGCGCCAGTACCACCGGTTGCAGTGCCACTGGGGATGGAGAGGCTGTACCTGTAGCTCCAGTTCCGCCGAGAGTGGAGGTACCTTTTGTAGCACCTGTGCCACCACCACCACCAGTGTTGATAGCAGAAGAACCGTGATGCAGGTAGAGAAGTTTCTGAGATTGCAATCGCCTACTTATTCAGGAGGGCCGAATCCAGATACAGCTGAGCATTGGGTTCATGAATTGAGAGAGTTTGCGACTATGAGGTGTCGGCAGTGGATAGAGTGGTGTTAGTGCTTATCAGTTGAGAGGTTTTGCCTTGGAATGGTGGCGATTGAAGATGCAACCACTTTTGCAGGCAGGACGGAAGAAGCTATCACTTGGCCGGAGTTCTTGATGTATTTAACGATACATTCTTTCGATCAAGTGCAGCAAGTAAAAAGAGAGCAATTCCGAACTCTTCAGCAAGGTAACTCTTCAGTCTTAGAGTACCAGATGAGGTATGGCACTTAGCCGTTATGCGCCATATGTGGTTTCAGATAATAATATGATGGTTGAGTACTTTATCAGAGGTTGAGAGTGGAATTGCAGGATGCGATAGTACCTCTTATGTGTAAGACAGTGTAGAAGAGGCAGCGCAGAGGGCAGCTACTTTGGAGAGGTCTATCGTACTCGTCAGGCAGGTGAATCAGGTTCAGGTATTCGGCTACCGCAGCAGACAGTAGGTGCAAGCAAGGGCAAGGCACCAGCAGGACCTTCTTCATCTGGTTTCGGGAAATGGGGCCAGAAGTTAAAGCAAGCATTAAAGGCAAGGGAAGAGGATGGGGAGGTCGTCATCAGTTCAACGGCCGAGGTAGGCCTGAGGTGGAGGAGTCGCAGCAGAGCACTGCCAGGCAGCCTATGGTTCTCTCCAGGGTATAGATGTTATAATTGCAATCAGCCGGGACATTTGATCCGCAATTGTCCGTATGCAAGAGAGTATGGGTTGGCAGAGGTGTGCAGCAGCAGCAGCAGCCTCAGCAGTTCCAGCAGCCACAGGCAGGTCGTGGCAGAGGAGCACCGCAGCAGCGAGGGAGAGGCCGGGTTATGGCTATCACCCGAGCCCAGGCAGAGGCGTCAAATATGATAGAAGGTATTTACCTCTTTATGAATATTCAGCAAGAGTCTTATTTGATTCGGGTGCCTCTCATTCTTTTATTTCGAAGAATTTCTGGATTGCATAGCTCATCCTTTAGAAGAGAAGTCTTGTGAGTTAGTGGTGGAGGTTCCTTCAGGTGAGTTCTTGTCACTTCGAGCTATATAGATGAAGCTCTGTTATGATTGAAGGGAACCAGATGCCGGGTCGGTTGTATGCCCTGCAGTTGTCAGATTATGATATCATTCTGGGTATGGATTGGCTTGAGATGTATGGAGCAATGTTAGATTGCAGAAAGAAAAGGATCAGATTTTGTCATCCTAATGGTGCAGTGTTTGAATATCAAGGTATGCCTTTTTATACCTCCAAGTTTCTAATTTCTGCAATTAAAGCTAGAAAGTTGATAAATGATGGGTGTGGGCCTATTTAGCCTTGGTAAATTGGTAGAGGCCAGTCAGCCAATAGGAAGCAGTTCCCGTGGTTAGGGAATTTGCTGATATTTTCCGGAAGATTTGCCTGGTTTAGCTCCACACAAGAGGTGGACTTTTCTATTGAGTTGCTGCTAGGTACCATGCCGATTTCTAAAGCCCCATATCGGATGGCACCAGCAGAACTTAAAGAATTGAAAAAGCAGTTAGAGAGTTGTTGCAGAAGGGTTTTATTAGACGAGTCATTCCCCGTGGGGAGCGCCGGTTTTATTTGTGAAAAAGAAAGATGGAAGTTTTCGGATGTGCATTGATTATAGAAAATTGAATGATGTGACCATCAAGAATAAGTACCCGTTGCCGAGGATAGATGATTTATTTGATCAGTTGCAATCAGCAAAGTATTTTCTAAGAGATTTGAGGTCCGGGTACCATCAGTTGAGAATCAAAGAGGAGGATATAGATAAGACAGCGTTCAGAACCAGATATGGTCACTATGAGTTTGTGGTAATGCCTTTTGGGTGACTAATGCTCCTGCAGGTTTTATGGATTGATGAATAGAATTTTTCATCCATATTTAGATCAATTCATTGTGGTCTTTATTGATGATATTCTAATTTATTCAGCATCTGAAGAGGAGCATGCAGCTCATTTGAGGTTTACCTTGCAGTTGTAAGAGATAACCAGCTGTTTGCTAAATTTAGTAAGTGTGAATTCTGGTTAAAGAAATTCAATTTTTGGGTCATGTTATTTAGCCAAAGGGAGAGTAGCAGTAGACCCGAGTAAAGTGGAAGCTGTGTCTAGGTGGGAAGTGCCTAAGTCAATAACCGAGATTAGAAGTTTTCTGGGGTTGGCAGGTTATTATAGGCGCTTTATTCAAGATTTTCTAAGATTGCAGCACCTATGACTAGATTGACCAGAAAGGGTGTGCCTTTTGTGTGGTCCGGTGAATGTCAGAGAAGTTTTGTGGAATTAAAGAAAAGACTTACATCAGCACCTATATTGACATTACTGGTAGGGAGTGGTGGTTTTGTGCTGTATACTGATGCTTCGAGGAGAGGTCTTGGTGCAGTGCTTATGCAGCATGGTAAAGTGATAGCTTATGCATCCAGGCAATTGAAGCCAGCAGAAGAAATTACCCCACTCATGATTTAGAATTGGCAGCAGTTGTATTTGCTTTAAAAATGTGGAGGCATTATCTGTATGGCGAGAGATTGAGATTTTTACCGATCATAAAAGCTTGAAGTATATCTTCTCGCAGAAAGATTGAATCTTCGCCAGCGCAGATGGGTTGAATATTTGAAGGATTATGATTTCAGTTTGGCTTACCATCCGGGTAAGGCCAATGTTGTAGCTGACCTTGAGCAGAAAGGCATATATGAATTGATGATGATTAAAGAATGGAAGTGTATGAAGAAGTAACGGAGAATTCCTTGTATGTGCCCAGCAGTCAGCGACGGGCAATTCTAGCTGCTAGTGCTGTAGAGCCATCTTATACTGGCAGATTATTGAAGCTCTGAGAGCAGCAGATGCAGGTTTACCTGAAATTATGAAAATGGAAGGAGTTTCTATTGATGATAATTGTGTGGTCAGGCTCAAGGGCAAGTTGTTTGTTCCTGCAGAAAAAGAGGTGAAGCAGCGTGTTCTAGAAGTGGCTCATAAATCTAGGTACACTATTCATCCGGGTAGTACTAAAATGTACCATGATTTAAGGAAGCATTTTTGGTGGCCTCATATGAAGAAAGAAATAGCAGAATTTGTGGCAAGATGTTCTATCTATCAAAGATTAAAGCAGAGCATCAGAAGCCTGGAGGTCTATTGCAACCGTTGCCTATTCCACAGTGGAAATGGGATGATATGCAATGGACTTTGTGGCAGGTTTACCAAGGTCGAGTTCAGGGCATAATGGAATATGGGTGTTTGTTGACAGATTGACTAAGGTGTGCAGATTAGTAGCAGTGAGTATGTCTTGGACAGTGGACAGTTGGCAAATATTTATGTTGAAAGAATTGTTCCACTGCATGGTATTCCAAGACTATTGTATCTGATAGAGATCCAAGATTACTTCTGGTTTTTGGAGAAGTCTGCAGAAAGTAATTGGTTCTGAATTGAGATATAGCTCCGCTTATCATCCCCAGACAGATGGTCAGACAGAGAGGACCATTCAGAAAATTGAAGATATGTTGCGGCTTGTTGTTTAGTTTGGGGAGGTAGTTGGGAGATCATTTGGGATGGTTGAATTTGCCTACAATAATAGTTATCATACCAGTCTTGGGATGGCACCGTATGAAGCTTTATATGGAAGGCCATGTAGAACCCCATTGAACTGGCATGAAGTGGGAGAAAGGCAATTAGTGGGTCCTGAATTGATTCAGAAACCACTAAAATAGTGAAGCTTATTAAAGAAAAATTGCAGGCAGCTCAAAGTAGGCAGAAAAGTTATGCAGATGTGCGGAGGAGACCACTTCAGTTTGAGGTGGGAGATTTGTTTTTCTAAGAGTTTCCCCGAGTAAAGGATTATGAGATTTGGCAAGTCTGGGAAGTTGAGTCTGAGTATGTGTGACCTTCCAGGTGATTGAAAGAATTGGGGAAGCAGCTTATAGGCTGGATTTGCCAGCTGATTTTGGATGTGCATGATATTTTCATGTCTCCATGTTGAGAAAATGTATTGAAGATCCAGCTCAAATAATTAGATATCAAGGTGGTGACCTGAGGCGGACATGACTATGCCAGAGTATCCGGTGCAGATCACAGATCGAAAGATAAAGAAGCTGAGAAATAAAGAAATTGAGCTAGTTAAGTGAGATGGGAAAATAGGTTGGGTGGTGAGGATACTGGGAGTTGGCGCGCGGAAATGGCTAAAGGGTATCCCTATCTGTTGAATAAGTTTGTGTATTTTCTTTTTAGATGATAGTACTTGTAAAGGTGTGTATGTATGAGGTTTAACTTGAATTGTGTTATGAATTTTGAGGTCGAAATTTTCTTTTTAGATGATAGTAATGTAACGTCGCGTGCTTTTCGGATCCATGCGGATCGTGTGTGTTGTGGTTGTGGCGGCCGTTGTGAGGCCAGTGTCAGTCGGTTGTGTGAAATGCATGGTATGGATGTGTAGTTTGTCCAGGTGCAGCGCAGGGTTGGTCCTGAAATGAAACAGGACCTGCTGCTGTCCTGTTGGAATTGGCGGCCAGGTTGTGGCCGTTGACTGGTTGGCATCTAGCTAGTGGACGTTTACTGCATGAACTTGGCGACAGTAGATGTGGACGCAGAGGGTGGCGGTGTGTTGGCGGCATGGGGGTTGACGCCAACCTGAGAATGGTGCAGGTTATAGGCTCACCGAGGGCAGTTCTCTCAGCTCTCACTCATTCCATCTTGCCCCAGCTTGCTGCCCCCGAGTCTTTGAAGCTTCCAACAGGTACGAGGAGTAGTTGGGCGATCGTGGAACGCGTGGCGTCGCTGAATTACGCGAGGGAAACGTCGCGGCGTGGTGCAATTCGCGTGGGAGCTCGCGGAGGGCTCGGCGTGAACCGGGGGATTGTAGGAGATTCTAACGCATTCTGAGGTAGGGGACGAACCCGTTTAGCTCCGTAGGAACATTAAAACACATCATAACCACCTGAACTAACATGATAATGCATGTTTGGGTCAAGTTGCACCATACAGGATAATGGGCGGTTTGAGTAGTTTAATGTTAAAGCTTTTGAAATGGTTATATTGGGTTCCAGCATGTTAAAGGAACCATTCTATATGTTTTTGAGTAGCTTTATGTTTGGGAAAACCGCAGAGCCGGATTAGGGTTCTGCAGGGTTTATGGCCGGAGAACTTGGCGTCAGATCGCTTGTCGCCAAGATCCTCAGCCAGGAGATTAACGGCAGGTCCCTTGGTGTTGACTCCCTGTATACGGCAGTCGATGTGCCGCCTACTTCTATTTGAGCAGAAATGACTAAGTACATAATTATCGATAATGCATATGTGTTGACGCATGAGGTGCACTGAGTGCACTTGGTTACGTGTTTAGCATACAAGGTATGCATAGTTGTTTACTTCAGTGACTGCGCGTTGTGTACGCGAGTCAATTAGGTTCACGTGTAGTGGACCAGTGGTTACTTGTGGTTTACGTGAGGTTTCACGTGGTTTGGGTGAGACGTGCACGTGGTTCTGTGTACGTGGCGAGTAGTATGACGCCTACAGTGGTTACCTCTCCAGTTGGGTGCCCCAGTTCTTTGCGAGCCAGCTGTTAGCTCGGGGCTTTGTCCCGGTACTTGTGCTGTACCGTCGAGGTCTGTGTCGTCTGACTGGACACCCTCACTCTTGTGTTAGAGTTGTACGTCCGGCTGAGGGAAAGGCGACAGTGGGACAGTGACACTTGTGTTTGTTTTTAGTCACTTGTAGCGCGCTCGTAGTTGGGGGTACGGACACCAGTAGACGTACTGGACCCCAGCTTGTCCTTTTCCACTGCCTCACTCTAGCGAGCCCAGGCCAGGGTCTCTGGAGGTGCCAGGCATGGGCCTGTGACCGTGTGGTCTGCAGGTGGTGGTGTTTAGTTGGTCTCCACAGTTGCTTGACCTTTTTTACGTGGAGCGGCAGCTGGACCTTTCGTCCGTGGCTGTGAGACTGAGAGGTAGACCTGTGTTAGTTGTCCGGGTCAGTTTCTGGTGTCGCGAACCAGTTCACTGGCTCGTGTTGGCTGTCTCTACTTTAGCTTGTACACCTGTATTGGTTTGCCGTTAATTATTACTGTTGTTTCTTGTAGTCGGCAGACGGTGAGTACTTTTACAGCTTTACTTACCTGCTTAGCTGTATATAAATTGTTGGTGTTGTTTACCATTCTTACTCGTGGTGTTTGTTTCGCTCAGTTTTGGGGGAGTTCCCTACTGAGCCAGTGACTAGAGAGGCTCCCCCTACCCCCACAGGTGAGAGCGAGGAGGACGTCTCTCGTCCGACGTCCAGTTCCGGGCCGCGTCGTAGCGGTGCAGGGTCAGCACCTCCAGCAGAGTAGCTCCAGCAGTGTAGTTTTGTAGTTGTTTACTTTCTTCAGTTGTACCTCGGGGTATGCCCCAGGTTCTTGTACTTCTTTTTAATTTTTGTGGAAATCTGGCTATGTAAACTTGTGAACTATATATATATAAAATGTGGCGTGTTCCTTTATGTTTACACGGACTGTGGTTTGGCATCCCTTGCGAGGCTTCGGCCCGATCGCGGGAGGCGGACTCGGATCAAGTACGTTATCGGTTTAACGGGCTTGGCCGAGGCGTTCCGTCACACAGCGGGTCTGCAAGGAAGGGGCAAACGGCGCAGCGGGAGCCGGGAGGTGTCTTCTCCGGCTTCGAGCGGGAGACCGGCGGGAGGTTTCTTCTCCGGCTTGGAGCGGTCAGTGAGCTGTGGCGAGACCCTCTCTCACATCTCGATCTCTCTTTGTTCTGTCTCTCTCAAATCTCTCATACCCTCTCTCCCATGGCCATGGCAGGCGCGACGACCGGCGAGCAGATCGGGTTTGACGGCAACAGATCTGTCTGAGAGGGGGTCGGGTTCTCTGTCTCTATCTCTCTTGGTTTTGTCTCTCTCATACACTCTCTATCTAACGATTCTCTACTCTTTCTCAGATCCTCTCTCCCACGGCCACGACAGGCGGCGGCGAGGAAGCAGGGGTTCTGCCTCAGATCCTCTCTATCTCAGACCCTCTATCTCTACTCTGTCTGACAGGCGGCGATGAGGAAGCAGGGGCATCAAGGGTCATCTTTCTCTTTCTCGTAAATATATACAGAACATTGGCATAATCTAAGTTTGTGATCATATTATTGGTGATGCACAATCTTCTTTTTCTCACTTTATCCAAGTACAAGTAATTGGAAGGGGCCAAGGCCAACCCGTTAGAAATTTTGTTGAGGAACCTTGATTTCAAAGAATTTTATTTACAGATTACCTTTGTTTGTTGGAGATTTTATCGCATGATTGGTGCTAAGAAATGTGATAAGCCAAGTCTGAGTTGGTGATGCATATTAGTATACTTCATTTGTCCTATAAAAAGACCCACCAACAGTCATTTTAATTGTCTGG